>JAPMOQ010027759.1:1615202-1626739 GCA_026543055.1 Argiope trifasciata | reverse complement strand
GGGGGGTGCCAATTCAGATGTCGTCCTCGTCATCTAAGCGTGGTTCAAAACTGTGAGATCTGTCCCAAAATAGCCCTTGTGTTGCTTTACAAAAATACGTTAATGTAACTAAACTAAAAAAAAAACTTGTCAAAATATCGATTTCGAATTTCTTGATGATTACTATTTTTTCTCTATACTACTTGTACGAAAAAGTAATAAATATAATAATGTTCAAATTTGTGATTGTCCTTACCAGTTAAGGATATCTTGAGTTTTTCCTGTTTCCTGATTTATTCCACAGATAATTTGACAAAAAAGTAATCACATCAGAAAGATAAACAGTCACATGAGGTTTCTTCTTTATATATTTACTTAAGCCTTCTTTTTTACTTATTTCAAAACACATAAAAGCACTCGAGGTGAGATTTCAATCACATATTTAGAGGTACTTAATATTAATCTTACGATGATGAGTAATCTTTCTGCCTGACTTGCATGAGTCACGCGGTTATCTTCTGTTTTCTTAAGAGAAGAAGGTCGAGAATGTTTAGCCAATGAGTGACTCGAATGGTATTTTATTTAATATCAGATACGATGCAAATCTAATGGTGAAAAAAGTTGAAATTAACCCTGAAAAAGAAGTGAAAGTAAAGAACGTTCTTAATATGCACATATAATATTTCTTCTTAATATAAGTAAATAATTTAGACTACATATGTTTATATATGTGCTCGGCCGATGCTCTGGCATAGGGGTAGTGAGGCATCCACGTGATCTGGGTGTCTCGGGTTCGAGTCCCAGTTCGGGCAGGGTCGTTCACCATCTCTTCTTTCTAAAGGCCTTATCACTCGGCGAAATACCGTCCACACTTTCCGTCTGCAATTTTCCGTTTTTGTTTTTAGAACCGGTCAAGCAAGTTTTTCGTAACCGATAGCTTTTTCTAACCATCTTGAAAATGCCGACGATAGTGACGAAAATATTGCCTGCAAACGAAATTCAACCAATCATTTGAACCTTTGCGATGACGTCAGGACGTCACTTTTGTTGTCATTTGCTGACTAAAAGTGCTGACAATATTTTGCCATGTGATATTCCTTAAAAGTCTTATCACTTGGCAAAATATCGTCGGCACTTTCAGTCAGCAAACGACAACGAAAGTGACGCCATTTGTGTGACGTCACTTCAAAGTTTCACATGATTGGTTAAATTTCGTTTGCGGACAATATTTCCGACGGCATTTTCTAGCTGGTTAGAAAAAGTTGTCGATTATGAAACTTGCTTGAGCGGTTTTTGAGGGTAGAAACGGAAAAGTGCAGACGAAATTTTACCGTGTGATAACGCCTTAAGAAGTGTGAATGTGGCCCCCTGTTAAAAGGGGTTGTGCAAAGGATTGCGATGCGTGAGTAGCTAAGTCGTACTCCTGGCCCTAGTTGGAGCTACTAAAAGCAAGAAACGCATTCTCGGCTTAAAATCGCTTCGACAATGGGCTTGTCTAGACAAGTGCTATTAGAAACAAAAGCATATACAAGGTGGCCAGAAATAAAACACCCCTACTCTGACCTCCATGGATATCGAACTACTCAGTGTAAAGGCTCAAAATTTTGTACACATACTATTCAAAATATGGGGAAAAGGATTTCACGAAAAAAAAATTAGTTCCTGAAATCACCGATAGGTGGCGCTGCACAACTGGAACTATGATCAAAAGACACAAATAATAATAAAAATTAAAATGTTTATGCGGAATGGAATGCTTCCATGCTTCCTTTTTAATTTTTCTGCCCCTTATGGAAAATAAAAATAGTAAAGAAGCTAGAACTCCCGTTGTAACTGCAATTTCATACTGTAACCAGAAAAATTTGCATAAAGCATGGTTAGAAGCCATGTTCTGGGTATAAAAGAAGTTAAAAGGTGGGGAATGTCATTCTTATTAGTGATGGCTGTCACGCTGCCAGAACGCGCTTTGCTTGTGAAGTTGTTTTACGAGAATAAAGGAAATGCTCCAGCAGCACTTCGAGAGTTTCGCCGACTTAAGGATTTGCGTAAGGGACCATTGCTTCCACAAGCTCTCAGGAGAATGATCGCTCGATTCGAGGAAACTGGACATCTTGGAGTTCAGCCTGGTCGAGGACGCAAACCGGTTCGTTCAGATGTCGTTGAAGATGTTGCCACCGGTATTGTTGAACAGTCAATGGATAATGTTTTAGGCTGCAGTAGTGCACGTGCAGTGTCACGACACTTGGGTGTTCCCTATAGCACAGTGTGGAACGTACTCAGAAAAATGGTGCATTGTTTCCCGTACAAAATCCGCCCTAATCAACAATTGCTGGCCACAGACAGGGAGATGCGACTGACCTTTGCATTGACATTTCTTGCTAGAGTTGAAGTGGATGCATCGTGGCCGTGGCAGATTCTGTGGAGCGATGAGGCCCATTTCCACCTCAGTGGAACAGTGAACACCCATAACTGTCGCATATGGGACACGACAAACCCCCGTACCTTCCAAGAGATTCCACTCCACTCACCGAAAGTTACAGTCTGGTGTGGATTCACAGCCACATTCATCCTTGGACCGTTCTTTTTCGAAGAGGTTACTTCCAATGGCCTTGAGACATGTACCGTGACGGCCAACAGGTACAAAAGGATGCTCGAAACATTTGTTGTACCCCATTTGCAGCAGCGCCAATGCCTTGACACCATTACTTTTATGCAAGATGGAGCACCTCCACACATTGGACTCCCTGTGCAACAGTTTCTTCGCCAACATTTCACCACTGACAGAATAATCAGTCGCGCGTTTCCGACAACTTGGCCATCTCGTTCACCGGATCTTAATCCGTGTGATTTTTGGCTTTGGGGACACTTAAAAAACCTTGTTTATCGAGAACGTCTGATAACCTTGGCAGATTTGAAAGAGAGTATCAGTCTGCATGTGAGAAGCATCTCAGATGACCAGTTACGATCCGCAGTTGAACAAGCTGTCCACAGACTTCACATTTTACATCTTCAGGAAGGGAACCATATTGAGCAGCATTCCCTGCATCGATAACGTCCTTGTTTCATGTATGCTTGGTACTTTCAAATAAAATGTGTTTAAAACGTGTTTTTGTGTCTTTTCAGCATACGTCCAGTGGTACAGCGCCACCTATCGGTGATTTCTGGAACTAAATTTTTTTTTCGTGAAATCCGTTTCCCCATTTTTTGAATAGTATGTCCACAAATTTTCAAGCCTTTACACTGAGTAGTTCGATATCCAGGGAGGTCAGAGTAGGGGTGTTTTATTTCTGGCCACCCGGTATGTACTCGACCTCTTTTTTAAACAAATCTGATGAATTCCCCCAAATTTTGAATACTTTTTATTTAAGGGAGGAGAAAGATTGTGTTCAGTTTTTTCAAATACAATAAATATTCTATTAATTAAAAATTAGCAGTCATTTTGCCTTTTTTTAGCATTTATTTCGTAGCAAATTATCCCATAAAAATATTTTGTACAATCTTAAAATTAAAAATCTTACTTTACAACGATATCAATCTTACTTTCGTGAAATTTTCTCCTACGACTTTTTTTTTATTAATTTCTTTCAAAATTCAAAAAAATAAAGAGTATTTACACCGTTTTAGATCAATATCGATGTAACACTTTTGAACCAGCAGAAGTAACATCCGCAAAGTTTTCTCGCATATTCTCTTTTAAGGATGCCACAGAACACCTCACACGATATCGGCATACAATAGTTACAAAATATTTTTTGGCGGGAATCCAACATTTTTACTGCATCTATCGGATTATCCTTGGCGAGTTATTTTGTAATTAAAACTTGATTTGCCTTAATTGTATCTAAAAATCGAATTTGTGTTTTAGAAATGTTTTTCTCAGCCAACTGAAGTAATTATTTGACACACAACTGTATTTTTAGTCACAAAATCCCATATCAAACTCTTATATTCAAGCCATTAAGCTTTTGAGCAATCGCGTATGCAAATTTCTGAAAATCCAGACCAATAGACGTTGAAACAATTGTTAGATCTGGCTTACAATTTTGTAACTGTTTACACCATAGATTCCCAACGTGGGAGATAAAGCCCCCTTGTGGGCATTTGAAGCTGTCGAGGGGGGGAGACCCAGAGAAAATTAGGGGGGCGTTGATATGGCACGAAGGGGGCGTTAGAGGATTAACCATATATAGTGTACAATAACTTCAAGGGGCGATTCCAGGACATTTTAAGCATGGACAGACTAGACTGGGTTTTGGATCATTTTTCCAATGTCAACACAGCAGTATCACCTCAGTTAGAAGAACTAATAGAACTGACGACAAATGAGGATCCAAAAAAATTCAAGAATTTTGGCTGCAGAAATCTATTTCGCAACTGTATTCAGGATTATGGTCAATTGTTCAATGACTTTTTATAACATACCCCTCTTCGTATTTAGTAGAACGTGGATTTAGTGCTGAGGCAACATTGGTAACGAAAGAGAACGTTTTGAAATAAAAAGAAAATTGGTTATAACTTATTCTTTAAAATGAGAAATATTACTTGTTGCTTTTAATTGTATTCTTCTGTCAAAGCATTGCTTGTAAGCAAGACTGTGGATAAAAAAATAAACTTCTCAATTTCTATTTCTTAATTCAAAAAATATCTTAAAATATGTTATCGGTATTAAAAATTTTTAGAACAAAAAAAAGCTACATTATTAATCAGAAAGATCAAAAACAATCGACCATCAAATATTCAAAAAAAGTTCGCATTATTTAAAATATTACTAAAGTGAGGTCGCAGATAACTAGAAAAAACTATTACCAATACGGAAATCAAATTCAAAGTCTTTAAATACATCTGTGCAAATAGTAAATAAAATAATATATACAAATTCACAGATTTAAAATTCTAAAAAACATTATGTTCATCAGCTTTACTCGAGATATATAAGACTGATCGAAAAACAGCTTGTAGAACCATGGACAAAAGCAATTTAATTGGAGATAAATGGAAATATTTAGTAATACTTGGCGAAGCCGGGGTTTAGTTAAATATCTGCAGGAAAAATAAGTTTATTTACAATCGAAAACGAAGAGGAAAAAAAACTACAAACCTGGTTCCATCAATGCAAAAGAACTTTTAGTAAGCAATTTATTATAGAATATAAACTTACAGTCTAGATAAACAGCTATCAGATCCGGCATTTAAAAATAATAGTCTTTATATTTTAAACATAAATTAAATGGTTCCCAGAATCGTTCTGAAAATGAATAAGTACTCTTCGTTATTGAATAGTTGCAGACGCTTTTAAAATAAGAAAATGTGTTGCCTAGCAACGGACCATCAAAAAAATCGTCTGACTCAACTGATATTTTCATTTTAATTAAAAAGCATTTTTCAGAGGATCAAAGAATTTTATGTATTAAAATATTTTATACAGAAGTAGCTTTTACATTAAAATTAATGGAACATGGAATTATTTTTATTTTATGTAACATCGTATACATCAATCGATGCTATATAATTATTTTCAAGGCTATTTATAAATGAAATGTATCAGTTGAAGAGTTCTTATTATCCTTAATTCTATCAAATTCAGCTTAAAAATAAGATATTTAATAAAAGATGAATTTTTATTCGCTGATAAATGTTATAAGTTTTTGAATAATATGGACTGTAATAAATTATTAGAGACATTCCAAAATTATTTACATTCTGAAGGATTCTGTAATTTTCCAACTATTTAAAAGCAAAATTTTTTGTCTATTTTAAACACAGAAAATATTTGTTTCTTTAAAAGTAATTGAAATTTCTCCTTTTCATTAGTCGACAGCGACTCAATATTGAATGTTTTGAATTTAGTTTAGAGTACGCAGAGGTCCTTATAGAGTATGCACTTAGGCCATTTTTCCTTGGGTCAATCAGTCCAAAATTTGTCAATAATTTCACATATTTCGTGTTAAATATCATATACTAAAATGCATTTTTTTTTAATTTTTATTTTTATAAATTACTAGGCTCATTATACACTTATAAACACACAGACAGACAAACAATAGAAGGATTTAATTCGAAACTAAGCATAGATCTACGATTTTGAACCAAAGAATATAAGGTGTTTATAAATAAATATCCTAAATTTGCATAACAAAAGAAAACAATTGTTGTTCGTTGAATATAATTGAAATAACAGCGAAAGTTGTCTCCCCAAAATTTTATCGCATATTCTCCAACGAACTTAAATGGCAGAGAAAGCCTTGCATGAAATTGGCATAAAAAGTTATGAAATATTAACTGTGAAGAGAATTTATTATTTTTACTGAATCTATCGCATCAACCTTGGCGAGTTTCTGGGGAATTAATGCCTGAAATGCGATTAAAAATACATGAAAATCGAATTTGTGCTTTAGGCATGTTTTCCTCTATCGATTGATAAAAAAATTTGATATAAAATTGTACATGTAGCAATAAAATAGTTTACTTAATTTGACATATTTAAGTAAAAGCGTTTTTGAACTATCTCGTTTACATGCTTCCGAAAGTCCAGACTGACAGTCAACTCGTTGTTGGTTTGACAGTCAACGCTGTAGAGCAGAGGTGTCCAAACTACGGCCCGCGGGCCAAACCCGGCCCGCCAAGTGATTTTATCCGGCTCGCGGAGGGTTTTATAACATAATGATGTTTTCGCCCAAACCTTTTCATTTTCATAAAGGAAAAACAATTTAATTTGCGATGTATACTCTCATATTAAAGCATTTCGAACAAAACTACAATTATTCGAAAGTCAAGTGACTGAATGTAATTTTACTCATTTTCCGTGCTGCGACGAATTTAATAAAAAAACTGAAGAACAATTTCCAATTGCATTTGCAGTAAAGATCATCGCCGATTTAAAAGAAAAATTTCAAAAGCGATTTTCTGATTTGGACATGAATTCAAAAGAAATTCGGCTGTTCCAAAATCCATTTGATTGCAACGTTGCTGAAGTTTCAAGCCAGCTTCAAATAGAAATTATTGATCTTCAAGCAAACGAACAAATCAAGGACAAATACAAGGAAGGAAACTTTATAGATTTTTATAAATATTTGGATGCAAAAGAGTTTCCAAATTTGAAGAAATTTGCTCGTAAATTCATTTCAATGATTGGGACTACTTACGTGTGCGAATAAAATTTTTCTCGAATGAAGTATCTCAAATCAAAATATAGAGCAAATTTATCTGATGATCATTTGCAGTCATTGCTTATGATTGGTGTAACAAATTTTGATCCCAACTATAAAGACATTCTTCAACAAAAAAAAAAAAAAAAAAACAGTTTCATCATTCGCATTAGAAGTTGCATGAAAATATTTCAATTTTTATAAAATAATTATATAATTATACTTTGTTTAGTATTTTGTATTTTCAAGTTACAATAAAATAGCATTAATTAATAGTATTTAATTCTACTTTACTCATAATGATATTTTTCAATTTGTATATACATGTGGCCCGTATAACATGGATCTAATTTCGATCCGGCCCGTGCCGCGAAAAGTTTGGACACCTCTGCTGTAGAGGTTAAATCAGTGTACCAAATGTTATCTACCTAGCTCTTTTCGTTTTGTTATTATCGTGTTAACTTATCTTCGAACAGCTGGACAGACAGGCTTCCTCTGAACAGAATCTGCTCAAAATTTGATTGATATCAGCAATTTTGGTATAAAGGCCGCATATCAAATTTCATCCAATTAGAGCAAAGCGTGTTTTGGGTTATCTTTGTCTCAGACAGATGGATCTACATTATCCGAAAATGTAATTTTGGGAGGTTTAAAAAGTGGAGATTTGTGAAAATCTTTAGTTCAATTTTTTTAAGGAAACAAAATTTTATCTATATTAAGTGTAACAGAAAGTAAAGAGGCTACATTTTTGCTTATAGAAATTATCTTTAATTATTTTCATGTTAATCAAAATAGAAATAATCTTTAAATCAGAGTTTTTAAACAGTTTACGAAAAATTTTATATAAATATCCAAATTTGATGTAAAGACTATATGCCAAATTTCAATCGTGTGAATGAAAAGGTTTTGGAGTTATCTTTGTAACTGACTGAAAACAACAGACATTTTACAAAAATGTGTTTTTCTAACTCAAGAAGGTCTGAAACGCGAAGATTCGACAAAATCTGGAATTCTAATTTTTTAACGATTAATTTACTTTATCTATACTACATGAGCTAAAAGTGGACAATATTCTGTATGAAAAATTACGAAAATAACTTTGTATCTGTAGCTTTTTGTTCCGGATAATGGACTATTATTTTATTTATATATTGATATTTATTTATGTCATTTATTTATTATTTTTTTATTTCATTTTTTTTTTTGTCTTTCCCTCTATGCTTTTATTTTCTTTCTCTCTTTGCTTTTATTTATTTATTTTTTCTTCAATGTTTTTCGGCGCTGCCTTTAGCTACTTTTGCATCTTGTACACGTGCATGGGAAAGTTATGTTTGAATAGCGAGTCTTTTGATAGCTGCTTAAATTCTATTTTTTAAATTGTAATTGTAAGCTTTTCACCGGTGTAACACCACTTTGGGCACACACCTAATCATCATCAGAATACATCAAAATACTACATACGCGGTAATAGTTTTAAAAAATAACAGTTGAAAATTTTAATCCAACACAATCATGTAAGTTCATTGTGAAACCTTCTAAAAAATGCGAAAGATATTCCATACCCTTTACATCTTTGATGGAACGCTTTGAAAGCCTGTAAATGTGTATATTTTAAGTTGGCCAACGCCAGTTGGGAGATCTGAAACAAACATCTGCTGTTTGATGTAGCCCCAGGAAATAAAATTAAGTATCACCAAGCACGCATATCAGCATCCATTCAAAGTTTCATACCAGGATTACAGAAAAAAATGCGAGATTAGCTAACGTATTCTTCGTATTTCAAGAGGGATTTATACTGAACTCTTATAACTGCGTTGAATTTTAATTTCCAAAGATTATTTTTGATTCAAAATAAACAACAAAAGCTGTAATTTGTTCCGTTTTCTTTTGACAAAGCATTTATAATAACATTTTATAAATTTATTTTATTTATCATGTGTTATTAGCTTATTTCTAAATGAATTAAACAATAAAAAAAATTACAAATTCTATTAATTAGAAAATATCTGGACACTATTAATATTTTTGTCAAGTATAATTGGTTAGGACTCTATATGTCATAAATTTCAATTTATTATTACAGTATTTGTGAATTATAATTATAATTATAAAATTATATCTAAAAGCAGATACAGCGCACACATGAGACAAAACAAATAAATAATTCATTAATATTTGTGTTTTCACAATGCTACTAAAAGATAAAAAAATAAATCATTGATTCAATTAAAAATGTGCTGAAATGTCAAACTAAATTTACCTTTTTATTAACCAATGAGAGTGGTCTCCCCAAGACTTTCTTTCATTTTTTCTAATAAAAGAGATAGATATCACTAATTTTTTTTTGAATTTCTGAAGTAGTTTTGTGCATTCTACTCGGAAATTATTATTATGCTCATTATAATTATTATACTCATTATATGAATTGTTATTTTTATACTCATTATTATACTCAAAATATAAATTATTATTTTTATATTCATACTATTATTATACTCATTATAACTATTATACTCTTTATGTAAATTATTATTTTTATATTCATTATTATTCTATTATTATTCTCAGAAATTTCTGAATTAATTGAAAAAGAAACTTTAAATTTAGGTAAAATTGTTTAAATTTTCGATTAAAAATAGAATTAAAATTTTGAAAATCAGAAAGTGTTTACTACTCAAGAAGTAACAATGTCCCAGATTTGATAGTTTTAGACAAAAAAGTCTGCCTTGTACAGCATTTTGAAAGATTTTTTCATCATATCATAAGTCCATTTTACAGATAGTATGCTAACCTCTTTATGGAGAATGTGGTACGGTTTACCACTATTTATTGGAATGTATGGAGATCTCAGAGTTAAGGAAGGACCTGAAGATTGTCAATGAGGATTTAAGTACAGTACTGATGGTAATCTCAAAACCCTGAAGGATATGATGTTAAAGATTGATAGTTTCATTCCAACCGTTTGAGAGAGTGCAGATGGGGTGAAAGACAGCTATTTACTACCCCGAAAAGAATGTTAGCTTTGACTGTTCGGTCAATGTAATGTTGGACAATACTTAATCAGCAGTCGACCACAACGAATTCTGTCGATACTGCTACTTTCAGTGGTGGTGGGGTGGTCGGCTGTATGCAAGAAGAAGAAGATGTGGTTTCTTCTGCCGAATTCACAGATTTCTATGAAATTTCGTTCCAGGCATTTTTGCTTTCATTGCTTGTTAATGTTCTATCAATTCCTTTTTTCATTGTTTAAATAAATTGTTGAATCCACAAGACTAGAAAACATTTAGTTGCATTTCAAAACCTCGAAAGGAATATTAGATTGACTGTTCGGTCGATGAAAGGTTGGACAATACTTATTCACCAGTCGACCACAACAAATTCTGTCGATACTGCTGCGTTCAATGGTGGCGGGGTGGTCGGCTGTATGCAAGAAGTATGCAAACCTCTGCTGTATGAAAAAAGAAGAAGTATGCCAACCTTTGCTGTATGCAAAAAGAAGAAGTATGCCAACCTAAATTTTATGCTGTAATTATCATATATTAATATAAATACAAGGAAGTATTTAAAAAGGAAATATTTACTCAATTTCACTACACAATTTTAATCAAAGGAACTTAGAGATATTCTTTTCATTTTTTTATCGTGTATTCTTAGAATTGCGTGCAATTCATAAAGCAACACTATGAAATTGAAGCTGATAACACTCAGCGGGTAAATTGAAAGGCAGTTCCAAAATGGGGCGGTGAGTTCACCAGACAATAGAGGCTATATCTTTTCGCTATTCATATATAAACTAGTTTTAAAAGTGAAGAAAAATAGAGTGAAGTTTCATTCTTTTTATTATTATTATTATTATTTCTCTGATAGGTATCATTATTTTATTCTATATTATCGTTAGATTAGCCCAGCATATCTATTAGTGAGATTGCAGGTTTCCTGTTACAACTGGTATAAAATAATAACATAAATTTGAGTAGTTTTCGGATTATATAGTCTTTATATCATTCTAAATTTTGAAGCGTCCCAATTAAATGTTATACGAACAAATGTAGTAAAAGATAACGTTTAAATTTAAAATTGTATTTTTCTGTTGGATATAAAAATGAGATTTTAAAAAAGAAATCGAATAAAGGAGATTCAAACTTTAAAAAAAAAAAAAACTTTTTGTGTGAGTATAATTTTTTAAAATCAGATACGATGCTATACAGTTTTTTTTTATATTACAATTAATTTTGTAACAAGTTTTTTTTATGCCACAAGTTATTTTAAAACAGTATGCTTTGTTCTTAATTCATTTATCTTTAAATTAGTTATAAAATTTATTCTTAACTTTAGCAATAAGAACGCACACACACACAAACAAAATGTATTTCTTTTTTATCTTAATGTATTTGCATATAAATCCAAAAATTA
>JAPMOQ010027759.1:1573653-1590202 GCA_026543055.1 Argiope trifasciata | reverse complement strand
CTTTATTCCGTAAACAAACCTAAAAATAGCAGGTTGTGATAGCTATATTTAAAAAAACCTCAATGTGGAGAAGACCCCAATAGAAAAAAAGGGAGCAGCGCATCGAGCCTTGGCGGCGCCTCTGTCGCCCAATCACAGTGGAGAAGAGTTGTAACTGTAATGTAGGGTTCGCGCGTTACGAGTTAGCATTCTGCATTCTCTGCCCGTAGGATATTGGAAAAACTGCGAGTGACCGATGGTGTGATGCCGTAATCCCTTCGTAACGGATAAATGAAGTAAACGCTTTCATCCATCTACAATGGAATCGTTATTCCGAAATGATATGTGATTGACTCCTGACTGTATCGGACGACACGAGCCTTCATCAACAAATATGGCTGTCATCTTGTTTGTATCTTGGTTACCGGTGCTGCTCGTCCTAGCGACGGCTGCGGTTGAACATGGAGGACACGCGCAAGTTGTTAGTTCGCGTGTTTCGGACAGAGAAAGCCTTATTCCTCACCACGGTCGCTGCGAACCCATTACCATACCTCTTTGCAAAGACATCCCGTACAATGAAACCATCATGCCTAATCTTCTGAACCATCAAAAACAAGAAGATGCCGGACTGGAAGTCCATCAGTTCTTCCCACTCGTCAAAGTACAGTGCAGCCCGGACTTGCAGTTTTTTCTTTGTACCATGTACGCCCCGGTGTGTACAATCATTGAAAAAGCTATTCCACCTTGCAGGTCTTTGTGCATGAAAGCCAGAGAAGGGTGCGAACGCTTAATGAACAATTTCGGATTCCAGTGGCCGAAAAGTTTGGATTGTGACAAATTTCCCGAGGCTGGGGAAGACACCCTTTGTGTGGGTGAAAACAATACAGATCGAACGCCGCATCCATCCCCAGGATCGGGGAACTATCCTTTAACACCGATTCGAAACAACACCATTACAAAAGGGCGTAAATTTATTTGTCCCGAAGAATTCAAAGTTCCTACCGGCTTAGGATATGTTTTCCAAGTTGGTGAAGCTGAAGAAAAGGATTGTGGTGCACCCTGTGATGGCATGTTTTTCTCCCCTCAAGAGAAAAAGTTTGCACGTACATGGATAGGTATTTGGGCTATTTTGTGTATGTGTTCTACCTTGTTCACAGTTCTAACGTTCCTTGTGGATAGGCATAGATTTAGATATCCTGAACGTCCTATTATATTCCTATCTGTTTGCTATTTCATGGTAGCTGCTGTGTATGTTGCTGGTTTTGTGATGGATGAAAAAGTTTCTTGTAATGATCCTTTCCCTTCTCCAAACAACCGCACAAACATCAAAATGGTACGAACTATTACTCAAGGTAATGACAAAAAATGGTGCACCATCTTCTTCATGATTCTATACTTTTTCAGCATGGCTAGTTCAATATGGTGGGTAATATTGACCTTAACCTGGTTTTTGAGTGCAGGTCTGAAGTGGGGACATGAAGCTATTGAAAATAATTCTCAGTACTTTCATCTGGCAGCCTGGACTGTCCCTGCCATAAAGACAATAGCTATTCTCGCTTTACGTAAAGTTGAAGGTGATGTCTTGAGTGGGATCTGTTTTGTTGGCATCTGGAATAAAAGCTCATTGTACGCTTTTGTTCTTATTCCACTCAGTGTTTATTTAGCTTTAGGAACATTTTTTCTACTAGCAGGTTTTGTTTCTCTTTGCCACATCAGAACAATCATGAAGCATGATGGAACCCGCACGGACAAACTTGAAAAATTAATGTTCCGCATTGGTGTATTTTCTGTTTTGTACACTGTGCCTGCAGTGATAGTCATTGCTTGTTATGTATATGAAACATACTTCTACGATTCATGGATGTTGACATGGCAGAAGGAAAAATGCAGTCGTCCCATGTACAGTATACCTTGCCCAGATGTTCCCAAAGACTACAATTACTGGCCCAAACCAGACTTCCCAGCATTCATGATAAAATATCTCATGATGCTTATGGTTGGCATTACCTCTGGAGTTTGGATATGGTCTGGAAAGACTTTCACTTCCTGGAAAAATGTATATCTTGGGTTATGTCGAAGACTACATCGCAATGAAGCGTATGTGTGATATATGCTTAGTGCCATAATTATGTGTATCATAAAACTTGTATATAATGGTTGTAAAATGTTTTGTTGAATGTGGTATAGATGTAATTTTATTCATGCAGCTTTTGAAAATAGACTGAGTTAATCATTTTTTCCCACTTCATCAGGCTGCAAGAAGTAAGTTCCTTTTAGTTTTTTAATCATAAATTCATGTATGTTGTGTAATATTGCATGCATGTAAGCTATATAAGATATACAAATTTATGTGTATGATTTTATAGAGTTTTATTATAATACCTCATATACGGGACATAGCTATCATCACCTATTCTATCATAAAGCTTTTTTGAATTCATCAATGTGGTGACATGAAGTTAGTTACATATGTCGTACTATAAAATGTTTTAGTCATGTTTCATCTCATTTGTGAATTTTTAGCCTAATAACAAATCATTTAGAAAATTTTGCATTCATTATGCTAATTATGTATAAATGTATGCCAAATTACTCTTGCATTTATATAATGGTCAGCACTATCAATAATTTCAGTATACATTTGATGGGAAATATTGCTGAAGCATTGTTCTTAGCAGTTTTATATTTTTATTAATTTGTCATTATCTCAGCATAATTGAAAAGATTATTAAAATGTTTTCTTATGTTTTCCAGTTTTAATATAAAAATATATTAAAACTGGAATAATATAAAAATTTTTAATATAAAATTTTTTTAAGGCTTAGTACTCTGATGAACTAAATGTTCTGTTTTAAAAAATTATTATTTTTGATTGAAAAAATTAATATTTTTTAGCTGAAGTTGGCTTATTGTGTTACTTGTGAAAATTTATATATTTGAGGACTTAAATCTTGTAATTGTTTTCTTGTTTTGTACTTGCCTTATTTGGTGTAAAGTTTTAATCTACAAAAGTTCGGTCCTCATGGTTATTCTGAAAAGAATATTTTAGGATTAATTCCCAAAATTTAATGTTTGTTAATTAATGGCAGAATAATTTTTTAGGATTTAAAATTTGTGATAATCAGTTTTTTTTTCTTTCTATTTTGATTATTTATGAAACATAATAACTGCTGCTAATAATTTATTATATTTTTAAAGCGTAATCTTCCAATTTCATATTTATATGTTTTGAAAAATTATATGTTTAGTTAAATAAGTGCCAATTTACTTTAATTTATGAATTTGAAGCAAAATAAATTTTAAAATTAAAAGCATGTATTTTTGAAAATATTTTTGCTTGCCTTTTTTAGAAATATTCAAGAAGTTTGTTTTCACTGTAATAGAATCTCACTACATTCATTATTTATTGAAAATGCATGTGAATTATATTCATTATAATTTGTAAATACATAGTTAGTATTTAAAATTGTTTTTTCATGGTAGGTATTCTCTTAGTTAATAAATTAATTTTAAAAATACACTGGGGATTAAGAAATTTATTTTTGTGTCAAGAAAGTGAGATATCTGTAATAGAAAAAGTTTACTTTTATTTGCTAGTGGATTTATTAAGGCATCGATTTAAAACCCTTTAAAGTAGTTTTTTTCGTGTAATGATTTTTTTAAATGAGGGTTATTATCGATTTAAGTGAAGTTCTTTTAGCATATAATGTAAAACTACTGATATGTTAATTAACAAATGAAAAAAATATTTTGTGATGCAAATTTAAAACGGAAAAAACCTAACCCTTCAAAGAAATGTAGCAAGAATTGATGCCTAATCCGTATCATGAAGTATGTCACTTTACTCTCTCACTTATTTATCTCAAAAACAGTTATTTGTATTTACTTCTCTAGGTTTTTTTCTTCAATATCCATGGATTCTGTTTTTTAAAAAATTTCAGGAAAAACAATGAAAATTTCATTATTGGGAAAGCTGTATATAGTTTCCTGATGTGGAATTTAATATTTTTGATTTCTTTAACATTATTTTAATTAAATTTTTTTATAAAATAAATATTTTTTACTATTTATCTTAATGTATAAAAAAGTAATATAAAATTTGCTATGCTTAATTTTAGAAATCTTTGAATTAGTTTTCTAAATAGAATATTTTTTTTCTTTTCCTTTTATGTTTATAAAGAAATTAAATAATTTTCTGGATATATGCTTCCTTAATTTATTGTAAAACTATAAAGTAGTTCTAGATGAGGAATAATTTGTTTGAGTTATCTATTGAACAAATGTTATGATTTTGTTCTTAAGTATTAATGGAGTTTGTTCTTGAGTATTATTGGTTAATATTTATTTGAAAGTCCTATCACAAATTTTGAAGATAAGTTTTAAAATGTTTCTACCATGTTGTGAAACTTGTCTTTGATCCTGTTCTGTTACCTACTTTATATATATATATATATATATATATATATATATATATAAACATAAACACTTTAAAAATATAGTTACTTTAGAATAATCTTGCTTAAATTGTCATTTTTTTCTTATGGGGACAAATTTTTTAATTTTCTAATATGGAAACAAGCAATCTGGAATTCATATTATAAAAAGAGTCAAAATCACTATTTTTCTAATTTATGTGGATGTTTATTTTGCTGTATAAAATAAGATCAATTGAATTCAGTCAGTTCATGCTCATGTGATGTATGTTTTACCAGTTTAAATTGAGAATCCATTTGATATTTTTGGCATAAAAAACAATTATTTTCATATTAAACATTTTTTTTTTTTTGTTTTAACTTCTCTTTACCATGTCATTCTAGTGTGTTTATAAAAATCTTAATTATGTGCTTATTTGTTCTTAAATTTTTTCCAATTTATTATACATTTTGTATTGCAATCAATATAGATAATAATTTTTAATATTAATGTAAATCAAATAAAAACTTATTGAATATTTAGATTTGCCATAAAAAATTTATGAATTTTTTATGAATGAATTAATTAATGTATGCATCAGCATTCTAGAATTAAACTTTTATGCTTGATAGATCATAATTCTTCAAATTTTTACGTTATTTGAATGTTTTCTTTACTCAGGACTGTTGAATCAAAACTGGAAAGCCTAAATGTACTTCTTTTTATTTAAAAATGTTTGTATAGAATGCAAAGCATATTGTAGAATATTGCATAATAGTCACATATGGTGTGTATTTTGCTGTGCAACAGGCTATTGTATGTTGGATGAGTTGTGACATTATTATTAGAACCGTTTGGAAATGTGTGTGCCCTGTGTTTTGATCCCCAGTCTATTTTTAAAAATATTTAGCATTAATGCATTAGCTCTTATGAAAAGAGTATTTATTGTATAGTTGTATAAACTTTTGTGGATTGTGCTATGCATTTAATATTATAAATGAGTTATTTTTAATTTAATGTAATATAAACTACATCTTCTTTATTAGAATTACTGTAGATAATGTAAACAAAGAAACTGTTCTGATGTGACTTCAATCATTTGTTTTTTAAATAAATATTTCTTTTTAAAATGCTTTTAGGGTGCTCATTTATTTTTGTAAATTAATCATTATTAAGGGTAAAAAAATGTATCAATGAAATTTTTTTTAAAAAATTTAATTTTACAAGCAATTATTGCCAAGAAATTAAAATTTAAAGCATACCCAAGAACAAAATTATCAGTCCATTAAAATACATATGCTGTGTAATAATAATTTTATGTTTATTTTTATCCTTAAGATTTGATTTAAATTAATGAAACTAAGAAAAGCTTTAGAATGAAATGACATTCAATTATTAATGAATACCAGGTGTGTTTCCCCTCCCCATTTCTTTCTGGGAAATAAAATTGAAATTTATTCTTTATTGTTGAATAATCATCCAGCTTAATGTGGGGAGAGAGTAGCCTTGAGTTCCTTAATGCTTTCTACCTATTTAAAAGACTCGTATTAAAATCTTGATTCTTTATAAGTTTATTATGTATTAAAACTATGCTTTAAAAATTAATTACAGATAAAGAAATATATATATTGAGCTTACTTGATGTGCAGTGAATTATTTTTAATTTACTATAGAAAATAAAAATATGCAATGTGAATACACAACCCCTTAAAAATAAAACTTTATCCTGTGCTTGGTTTTTCTAAAATTCATTAAATATTCTTTTGTTAATAAATAGTACTGAAAGAAAACTTGGGTAATAAATAATAAAGGTATGTCTAAGGTGAAAGAATAAGTTCTCTCTTTATAATAGAATAAATTGTTGATTATAGCAGATGCCAAGTATGCAACATCTGGGCAGTAAATATAATCCTTATTTATCTTAAGATTAATTTTTTTTTTCAATTCCTGATAACTTGTTTTTTCTAAAAGTGCAATTTCATTTAGAATTTCTTTAAATAATTTCAAGATCATGTTTAAAATCCTAGTCTTTTTTTAATACAAAGTTTTAAAAATAGATACGATTCCTAAATTTTCCTCTTATTTATAATAAAATACATTTTGTGCTTTCAAAACTGTATGTTCAACTTGATAACTCATGTGATGACTGCATTATTAATGAGTGATGGAATATAATATATATTTCTAAGTATAATAAAATTATAGAATTTACTAGTTTTATTTTTAAATGCTATTAATCAGAATATTGATTACTGGTACTTAAAACTAAATGTTCCTTTAAACCATTTTATATTGGAATTATTACCAAGACTAATTTACCTTGGGCAATGATACATAGTGCAGATTTTCCATTAATATCAATTTGAATTATGTCTTGCTGAAATAATTCTCTATAGTCAAAACAGTTATCAATATTGTTTTCCTAAAGTGTCATTTTTAGAATTATATTTATGAAGCTGAAATTCAGAAATTAGAATTATGAAATGTACTCTTTAAAAATCTATTTTAAGATGGGTTTTATTATTTTTATTAAAATAAGTATGCTTTGCCTAAAGGCTAATTTCATTGGAGTTGTGTTGAGTGCTTTTTTTGTGTGTGTGTGTGTGATTTTGGCTGTCTATTGATTGTTTACATAAAAAGAAAGGAATTAGAACTAAGCAAGAATAATATAATATACTCATGATTAAATATTTTAAAGAAGTTATTTCTTTTGCTTAAATTTAATATTTTATTTTGTTGTACAAATATTATTTAAACTTTAATATGAACAGCAACAATGGCTATTATCCCAAATATTATTTATTAACTGAAAAGAGATACAATAATTAAATTCTTACAATATTATTAAGTTATTTTAAAGCTAGTACAATAAATATTGTTGAAATTATATTTCTGGAGGGTTTCTTAAATTCTCCAGATCAAGATTCCAGAAGGTTTGCGTAAAAAAATATTGCAGTTGAGAAAATTATTTTTTTCCTCTGTTTTGTTCCAGATGTTGCAAGTATCTTATTATTTGTGAATAAAATAATTAAAAAAGATCATTTGATTTAAAAGATTCATTAAAAATAAATATTTTAATGATTTTTTATTTTTTTTACTTGGAATTGCAATAACTTTTTATTGATAAATGTGTTGATATATATTTCAAGACACTTAGCACTAGATGATTTCAAATCAAATATCTAAGCATAAAAATTGAAGTAATTGACCAGTCACAAAATTTCAAGTAATAGTTACCAAAAATTGTTGAAGAGTATTGTATTATTTATAATTTAATTGTCAAAGATAAAAAATGATTTATCAAATATGCAGAATGTTGAAGTTAATGCTAATACAAAATTGCATGAATTATTAATCTCTCTGTCATGAAACAGTTTAATTGGAACAGTATAGATATCATGAAAGGTTGGAAAAGTTTAGAGCAAACACTTTCAGAGCAGGTTTTGATAAAGATAGCCAAAGGCTCTAAACCAGTTCGTTCCATTTAATTCACTCGTGAAAGAAGTCCGGCGTTTCTTCTTGACTCAGTTGCTGTAGTGAATCTCTAGAACTAAATTGAAATGAGTTTTGCAGAAGAGAACTGAATAAGTATTGGATTATTCAAAAACATATTTCAAATTAAGAAAATGGAAGAATAGTTTGATGATTATAAATGAAAAAGATATGTTAAAAAAAATCTTTTACTTCCTTCCTTTTACCATTTCAAAAGAAAAAAAAAACTTTTAGAAATTTTTACCGAGCAAAACAGCGTAGCGATTTTTTTTTCAAGAATTTTTATTAGCAGAAACATTTATTTCATCAAAACTCAGTTTTAGCGAATAAACAAACCTGAAGTGGCCTATGGCATCTTCTGATGAATTTTTAATTAACTCAAAATCGTCGTTTAGTTAAAACAGAAGGTATACGTAAAATGGAAAAGAAAATCAAGAATGTTTGTAATTCAAGTACAAAAGTTTTGTATATTTTTATTTTATTTTTGAAACTTGCTGTTATTGTATACGTAATGTGTAATAAAAACTTTGTGCAACACACGTGAATATAACAATGCTCACTAAAACAATGAAAAGTGTTGTAAAATATGTTGAGAGAAGTTGTACAAAAGTAGAATTCTATTTTTATTCATTATAATAAATTAAAAATATTTTTATTTTGCGAATTGTGAAATTAAATTAAAAATAAATTTTGTTCAGTAACATGCTTTGAAGTTAATAGGTAAAAAGCATTTAAATTCCATTTAGAATTTTAATGAAAAATTAATTTTGAATTTGGCCTTTTTATTTAACGCCTTTTACTTAAAAAATAAGGCGAGCCTTATTTAGTAGCTCTAATAGCAATCAATGATCTGCCCTAACAAACATTTTGTGATTTTGTTTTTCTTCATTGTGCAATGTACAGATAGAATGCCAATCTATAAATATCATTATGTTTAAAAAACTTAAGTGTTCAGGAATCTGAAGAATTATTTACGAAAAAAGAGAATTGCATTTTTAACAAAAGAAATATAAACTACTTTTTGATTAATGATAAATAAATTACTTTTTTATTAAACTATATTCTATGCAAAGTTACTAGACTCTATGGTGTCATCTTAGATGTTTCGAGCAGCTCGTTACTAACCTGAAAAGTACTCCATTTTCAAGATTATGAATCACTTTTTATAATTTAGATAAATTGAATCAAAAGAAAAGTTAACTGTTGATTGATTTTCAGAAATCATATATTTTAAAAAGAGCAAGGGAATACTTTTCAAATTTATTTATATATATATTTTTGATAATTTTTTGAAAGCTTTCAATGTTTTATATTTAAAGTTGTTTTCATTTCAACAAAGGCATCGATTATTTATTTAAAAATCCCATGTCCGTGCCAAAGGATATTCTGTTTACAGTATAAGTTGAAAGAAGAAAAAAAGGTTTTCACGAACAATGAAAACTGTCATTAAAGTTCGACATCATGACTATTCAAATTTAAAAAAAAAAAGTCTAAATCATCGATTTATTTCAGAACAGAAGCAGACCAATACCTATTATTATTCTAATTTGGTATTAAACCATTCGCGTTTTCATTGTATTATTATATTTTTTTAAATTTTTTAATCTTATTTTCTTTGCTTTAAGAATAATTCGATGGTGATATATTTTGGATTAAGCATTATTATTCGAAACTAATACGAATAGTTTCTAAAGCTGCTTAAATTCTTATGGATTGTTCATTGATTCAGATCACCACACTGCAAAATCAAAAATGTGTCATTTAACTGATTAGTTAAAAAATAATAATTCTAGGCTGAAACGTTAAATATTATTTCAAAGTAATAGATAAATAGCTTGTTTCATAAATGATTCAGTTTGGATATCGGCAGATGTTTTTGCATCAGAAAACGTTTTGGCAAAAACTAGCTTAGTTTTCATAGCAATTTAATTATCGTTACAGTTTTATGATTCTGAATTAATTACTAGAATGGCGTAATTAAATTATAATCTTGAATTTGTAAGAATAATAACTTTTTCTATTTGATTGAAGTATAACTAGCTTCCAAAAGAAGTGTTTTTGTTGTTCCGGACTTTCATTCGTTGAGGTTTGGACAGTTCTAATGCTGTAATGCACTTAAATTCTTTCTTTCATGCTACATGTGCATTTTATTATAAAACTCAATCCGAAATAATTGGAATTTAATAATTCGGAAAACTGGCATCAAAGTAATTTGTTAAGAGGTAGACTTCAAAATGAGCATGCATTTATCTTTCGATTGTCTATTCATTCCAACTAATCCATTATTTCGTGAGATATGCCATCTTTTGAGATATCTTATGAGATAATCTACGGCAGCTTTGAATTAGTAACAGCCTTTGATTGGTTTAATTAACGCTGTTTTGACCTTTAGAAGTTCATTGTTACTTGAGATGTCATTGTATACGAATTAAAATTCCCGAGTTTCAAGTGTCAGAGAATGCAGTTTGAAGGCTGAACTTTATATGCATTGCGTCTATTGCCATATTTGCCTTGTTATTTTATTATTTTTTTCCCCTTTGTCAGAATCTAGAACTAGGTTTTGGTTTTCTATTTTACAAATTATATTTCTGCAACTTGAATTTCAAAGAAATTAACAGGGATTTTTTTTTTTAGCTAATAATAAGATAATTTCAAAAATGTAAATTTTTGACCTTGCATACAAATTTCGTCATTCTATTTTTGTGTTAGTTACTTATCACTTGAAATATAATATAATGTAAAAGATTTCTTTGCAAATATTAGTTGACATTTTATTTTTTCAAGTGAAAAAAAAGTTTCAAAAGAAACTTACATCTTAGATTAATATTTTCTTCATTTCTATTTTAAACTGGTATATTAATAAAATTGCAACAGAGTTATGAAAATAGTACATAGATCAGCTATTGTTTGTCCTTAAAAATCTCTTATTCTTATTTTTTTTTAAAGATGTATTTTCAAAATCATCCAATGAATGCTATCTGTAATAACAATAAAGATGAATGAATTGTTAATTTATTGGCACTCTACTGATTCGACTGTTTGGTCTCGAGTTATTAAGCTTGGCATACATATGGTAAAACTATGCACTTTAGAATGATTTTTTGAAATTTTAATTTGAAAGTTATTAAAGTTTAAAAAAAAGTGAAATCGTGGCGTTTTACCGCGTTATTATTATGTTACTGCATAAAAATGATTTTTATGTCATCATAAAATTTAAAAGTTTGTCTATTTATTTATACTATTTGTTTTGTCGTAAAACTTTATTTTATTTTCAACTTTAAAAATACTTTAAGCATGTTTTACGACAATTTGACTTGATAAATTTGAAATGAAATTCAAATCGTTTTTAATGTTACCACAAATATTTCATTCTGTTTTTATTAATTTTTTTCTATAACTGATAATTAAGATGAAGACTCGACTTATTTTTGCACCATGAATAGATTTCAATATAAGGCATGCTTTAACAAATTTAGTTGTACTAATCAGCAGCGATTTTCAACTAATCAGACTAGGCAGGTGCCTAGGGCCGCTAGGTTAAAGGAACATCGTATATTGATGGATTAAAAAAATATTATTAGTTTAGTTGTCAAATAAATAAATTTGTGAACAATATTAATTTTATATATCATAATGTATTAGGATGACAATATTTTGCCTTGTATTTTTGGTTGGATTTTTTTTCGTTTTATCACACTAAATAATTGCAACTATTATAAACATAGAATTTATTTTTCAATAATACCGTGTGCAAAACGTAAACGGTCACTCGTGATAACAAATAAATTGAAACAATTATATATTTACAAAATTACTAAAATGAACAATTGTAACTTAAAATAATTCATTAATATATATATCTTTCCAGTATTAAAATTTGATTTCTAGGCTGAAAATAAGGGAATTGCATTGTACAATTAGGACATAAAGTTTCTAAAATAGTATAAGTTTTGTACCCATCAAAATTAGACGTTTAAAAATATTTTGCTAAAATATAATTATACAAAATATTAAGATGAATTTTTTTTGCAATTACTAACGATTTCTGAACAGTTGGTCGCCATATATAACTAGTTTATTAATAAGTACGTATTGCATTAAAAAGGTATTATTTTTTCAATATTTCCAAGCAGCACTTTCTAATTATGAAATGTTTAAAAACTATTTATATTATTTTCGTATTCTTTACTTTTTATTTTTATAATCTAATATATAAAAATGAATTTTTACTTGTTAGTATTTTATGCGCTGCCGTAAATTGTTCATGTGATTGCGATAAAACTTTACTATCTTATAGCTCACATTTGCGTAAAGGTTACAGGCACAGTAAAATCATTATATATATAATATATGAAAATGAATTTGTTTTTCTTTGTAATTTATGCAATGCCATACCGTTCATCCGCTTGCGATAAAACTTGGTCAACTTATTGCTTTGAATCCATCTTTTTCACATGGCCAGTTAGTTGTATGTTGAATGCTCACGTGTTGGGCAGCCAAGAATTATACTTGAATAATAAAGTAAAAAAAGTAGAACAAATATTATTTATACTTCTCCTTAATATATCATTCAATTTCAATTAATGTAGTTATTAACAATAGGAAAGTAAATGTTATTCTTCCTATGATTCCTAATTAAACAAGATAGCTATTTCAAACGATATTGTCGCGAAGATGCAAAGGATAGCAAGTCATAGAGTAATTCTATATCAAGTTTATTAGCTTGAAGCAACTCGTAACATGCAGAAGAACTTATTCCACTGCTTATGGAACTACGAATTTACAAAATACTCAGGAGTCATAAAGAAATTTATAGAAAATTCTAGAATACTCAGGACATTAACAAATGAATAGTTATAATAAATTTAAATTAAAGTCCTTTTAATATGATGTTGCTTGGCTGGATTCGAACACCCGACTTTGTGCTTCGCAAACTCGTACTTTAACTCTCAGCGTGCTAACTAAACATGGGCTTTCATTTTTGCGATAATTTTTACAAAATTATTTATTCTATCAGAGCAACGTGCCGTGTGCTCATTCATGGAACATGAAAATGAATACCAGTTTTTTTTTTTTTTTATTTTATTGCTTAGTTGATACGAACGTAAAGATTCTCGATGAATTTTTTTTTCAAGGTTAAAATTGCATGTAAAAAATATGCATAGTGCTGCGCCTAGGAAATTCTTACACAATATTCTCCTTGCTGAGTATTTTTACCCCTGTCTTCCGGTTTTTTTCGCATACGAAGCAGCTGTTTTAGAATCCTTTTCGCTATTCTTAACGATCAGGAAATGGCTTCTGCCTGCATGAATGTCTTCCATTTTACACTTGTATTTAATCCCTCGCAAACGCTCCTAAGAACTCGTTTTTAATGTTCTTTTTTTTATTGTATTCTTCCGCATTTGAATAACGAGAAGATGTTTTGTTGGTTTCTTGAAGGCCGTCGGAATAATAACACCACTGGCCATTTTCAGCTGCAGATATGAAGGAAGGTCAGCATGTCGGTCCATAAAAGACTTCATTATTGCCAGTGGTTTACCGTGCGTTGACTTCTCTGATTCAGATGCGTTTTTTTTCTTCTTCTCCTCTTGGTTTATAAACCTGTTATTGGATTGTTTCAAACAGATTAGTTTTATAAGACCGCAATAAAATGCTAGATGTGCATGCAATGAACCCTTGCAAAAAGATCTCAGCATCCCCACACTTTCGCGAATTGTCTAAGTAAACATTTATTATAATTCGCAGTGAAAGAAGGGGGGAGTCATTTTTAAAGTTTTCTTTTTTTGCACAAAATTTTTTCGTTTTCGTACGCGTAGTATAGAGAAAGTATAATAATCATTAAAACATTCGAACTCAAGATTTTGATCCCCCGTTTCAGGCCTTCTTGAGTTAGAAAAACACATTTTTGGAAAATGTCCGCCTGTCAGCCTATCTGTATGTTACAAAAATAACTCAGAAAAGCTTTGAGATGGACGGATAAAATTTTGATGATACGGTCTTAATGCCAAATTTGTATTTATATCAAAAATTTGTCTATAATTTAACATGATAACTACTAAACGAAGGGAGTTCAATAGATACATTCGATATATAGGATAATATTTATAGTCTATATAGTCCAAAAAGGGGTTGACTGTCGTCCAGTCTTTACTTTCAGAAATATGTAATTCAAATAACATGTAATGCAGGAAATATGAAAACTTCAGAAATATGTATTTGGCGTATGTGTTGGCGGAATTGTGCCAATACGTAGGTTGAATTCCGGCAAGGATCGAACCTGCGATGTTTGGGTTTGAAGTCCAGTAACTTATCCACTATACAAAAATGGCCACCAATGTTTAGTGGTAGTTACTGGCTTATTAAGATGTCACCACATGTAGCTTAAAGGTAGAAGGGCTTGAATATATCAAATTTTATAAGAAATTCTATAACTGCAAATGCACTTTTGCATGATATTTCTGTTTCAGCTTGAGAAAATCGCAATTAAAATACGAACTCGATTTTTTGATATTGTTAATGCATTCCAGTGACTGATCACCAAATATCTCGCCAAGAATTACAAGATGGATTTAGCAAAAAATGCTAAATTCATGCCAAAAAATATTTTTTAGCTATTGTACGCCACTGCCAAATAAAGCGTTCTCTGGCATGAAAAGTGTATAAAAGAGCATGCGAGAATGTTTTGGGAAGGCCATTCCCTCTGGTTTTAATGATAAAATTAATAAGCAAGTCTATTTTTATCCTCGAATTTTTTGGAACATCACAATTCTACTAATAATAAAGATGAACGCATGCGTGTTTCTGAACGTATTGATCCTGTACACGCCTGCCCGATTGACCTAGAGCTGCCAAATTTGATATACATATTCTCTGAAATGTGGTAATGTGCACCTTGGATTGATTTATTTTTGAAATGATTATTTTATTAAAAATTAAATTAAATTATAATGTTTTTTTTTCACCATAATTTCCAAACAATCACAGTCAAAACTAATTTTCATGTCATTTTAAAATTCAAAAAAATATCTTTTCTATGATATTATTATGTCGTTTAATCTTTTTCTGCTTTTGATTAATTCTTTAAAAATATTTTAAGCATATTTTACCATACTGTATTTCATTCATCAAATTCAAATCGTTTCCATTGTTATTACCAACTCTTCATTCTGACATTCTTTTTTATTATTGATGATCAATAATTCAAGGGTTCGCTGCAAAAGGGAGATAGCTTCAATTATTCTAATTTGTCAATTAAATGTATGTAAAAACGTTTGAAAATTCTAAATTCCAATGACACAGACAGCTCCATCCCTTGATTAACGGGGGAACTTATTCTGTAATTCTAACATAGTACATGTAATTCTAAATTTTATCAAATTGGAATTACATACTTTTTGCAGCAAACCTTTCAATTATAGGTTCGATTTATTTATTATTTATTTTATTTTTTTATATTTTATTATTTGAATAAATTTAAGTTCAAGTCGATATCTGTAATTTTTTTAAAAAATTTTGTTATACTTGCAATTAAAAATTAATATCAAAATAAAGCAATAGTGAAAAAAAAAATTATTGCCCATTCTTTATTATACAATCGCTCTTTCCAATGATGTAATTATTTTTTATATAAAGATGTAGATTAAAAAATGTTAGAGGAATGCTTAAGACAATGAAAAAAACTATGTAAGATTTCCAAAATTATATGACCTACAAGTGTTTCAAAATTTGAAATTGAAAAATATTTTACTGGGGGATATTATGACCGCATACATTATGGGCTAGCTGTAGATAATTTTTTATTGAAATTTTTAGCATTGCAAAACAATTGGTCGCCAAAAGCAATTAATTTTTATCCATCCCTTTTGCCCAAGATTTTATACACCTTTAATTTTTCATAAAAACTTTCAAATATCCAGTTTGTTACTTTTTTTAGCTGTCTCTTTCATGAACTAATAGTTGAACAGCAAATAGTCTATCCCTTGTGGCAAATTTTATTCAAAATTATATACACATCCAGAATATTAGCGATAAAACTATATTTCTAATTTTGCCCATTTATCCAACTCACCATCATTTTTAAGTTATGATATTCATTGGTGCATTTAATTCCATAAATAATATTTTCGAATTCAGTCAATCTAAAACGAGGAAATGCATCAAAATCACGAGATAGAGTTTTTAAAACTAGTGATATCTATTTTTAAAAACAATATTTTGAATTGGAAGTATATTTCGATATTAATCAGGAAAACAAATGCATGTTACTCTATAGTGTGAAACATTTTGTACGAATGTATTTTGTGGAATGAAAATATAACTTCAGATTATTATTATTATTTTTTTTTGTAATATTTGAGCTAGAATTTTAATTCATAAAAAATTAAGGAAAATTGTTACTATTTTTTCGAAATAGCTTACAACACACACACATAAAAAAAAAAATTCTTTTATAATGTCTTAAAATTTTAAAAATTATATTTTCAGCCACATTAGTTTAATTGCCGCACGACTTTAATATTAATATTAAAATAAAACCTTTTTAGCTTTAACACTTTAACTTCAATATTAAAATAAAACATTTTTAAGTGCGTTTTACATCAATATTTTTCATTACTGAAACGCAGTTCAATTTATTATTGTCATTACAAATTGTATTTTTCATTAA
>JAPMOQ010027759.1:1522102-1558653 GCA_026543055.1 Argiope trifasciata | reverse complement strand
GGCAATGGAGAATACAATCGGGATTCGTTCGATCATTTATTATTATTCATCCCCAATCAGTTTTTGGTGTTTGTACACTTCCAGTTTCCTTTACCGAGAGCGAAGTGCTATTTTTTTCATTCGTTTTTTATTATTTGCTTTCGAAGCCGGCAGCATTGAAAACGAGGCGATTATTGAGGGTGAAAGATTCATGCAGAGAAATTGCAAATCTGGGAAGAGACTTTTTATTATCACCCTTCTCTCACTCTTTCAAAAAAAAATTTGTTTTTATTAGGCGTCTCAACTTCCTTGAGACAGTTCCAATTTTTAATTTTTGTCTGTACCGGATTAAAAATGCGTATCGGTTACTATTGAAATCTCCCGGATTGTATTATCAATTATACGTAAAGTTATAATATGGCGGTAACGTGGTGAAAAAATTCGCAGGAAGAAATGTAAGTCTATAAAAAAGTATTTTAAAAATTTACAATTAAAACGAGGTGTTAGACAAAGATTAATTTTGACATGACACCCCGCTTTTACAAGAATATCCAATTTTTGACTTTTTGCCCCAACTAAAAAAAAGATTAAAAAAAAAAAAACAGCGGGAGTGGTTTCCCTTGTTCTTGTTCTTGCATACAGCCGACCACCCCGCCACACTCCTAAAAGTTCGCAGGAAAAAATATAAGCCTATAAAAAATCTTTAAAAAAATTACAATTAAAACGAGGTATTAGATTAAGAATAATTATGACATGACACCTTTCTTTTACAAGACAATCCGATCTTTGACTTTAGGTCCCAATTAAAAAAAGATTTAAAAAAAAAAGCGGCAGGGGACCCCCAGAACTTTCTCTTATACTCTCTAATAAATGTGTCATACCAGAGTACAACAGTTGCGAAATATTAACCACTAAGGAGAATTTTGCATTTTTATTGGATCTATCGTGGCATCCTTTTCAAGTGTTTTGGCGATTGATCTTTCGTATGCGGTCAAAAGTATTCCAAAATCAAAATTTGTGTTTCAGAACTTTCTACCCAAAAGTTTGAGGCAAAAATTTGACACAAAACTGCACTTTTATTACAAAAATCATGAACTAAATTTTACATACTTAAATTATTGTGCTTGTATGTTTCTAAAAGTACGTACCAACAGATGGCCAGCCACGTTTGGAATTTTCCTAGACTTCGATAGGAATCTACAATAAAGATACTAACTTTATGCACCAAATTTTATCCATTTCATCATTTTGCAGTTACCGTGTTAATTTATATTTGAATAGCTAAACACACAAACCTCATCTGGACGGATAAATCTCAAAATTTGAAAGAAATTTGCAGATTTGTTGTAAAGCCTGCATACCCATTTTCAACCGTCTGTCTGAAAGCATTTTTGAGTTATCTTTGTCACAGATTGACAAATATTTTCCAAAAAGTGTTTTTTTAATAACTTGGAGTGTGTGTGTGTGTGAGAAACGTGGAGATTGGTCAAAATCTCGAGTTCGAATTTTTTAACACTGACTATACTTTCTTTACACTTTGTATTATATACTATATTTCTTCATAATATAAAATATTATCTTGGTTATAAATGGAATGTCATAAATTCTGCCGTTTTTCGTTCTTAAGCCATGTTAAATTCCAACATAGCTATCACATAAAATGACAGATTCATGCGCAATGATGTAAACCTTTAAAAAATGAAGCGTGATACCTCAGAGGTTATTATTTTTGTTTATTTTCTGGATTGCTTTTAATTATTTTAATTTTCAAACATTTTTTTTTTTTTTTGAGTATGCATATGTTTTTAAAAACCAGCCTCAGGTATGGATGACATATCTCTAACTTCCGACTCTTTGGGGGGCACCTCGTGATTGAGGATGAGCTGCTTCCAGTATGGTGGTTGGATCTCGCCAACTTGGTGGGTACAGTAAATGTACGTACTGCTTACAGGGAGGGTTGTACAAGGCTGGTGATGGCCACCATCAAAGTTCCGGTATTGCTGGTATTTTTTTATTTTATTTGTATCCGGTATTATTTTAATGCAGGATAATATAATTAAGAATTATTATAATTTCAATAAATAATTAAATTATTATAGTAAAAAACAATATATCGAAATCTTAATACAATAATCAAACAATAACATTTTAAAATTAACCATATAATCTATATCTTGAACTTTTAAAGTTATATATTTTTTAAATGAAAGATTTTCTTATTGAATTTATTGTACAATAGTAAATTCTTACAATGAATCAAAAATATTAAAAATATTTATTCACAAATTATTACTGGGGCACGAAAGTATTTAAAAAACGAATATAAGTCAGAAATAATTATTTTAATTTAATTTTGATTTAACCAAAAATATTAGAATTATATAAATAGAATAATAATATATGATAGAATTTGAATTATAGAACAATACTTTATTCATAGAATAAAATATTTTTATAGGACGTTAGATGGTGTAGAAAAAATACCAGTTTCAGAAAGATTCTACTAAAAAAATTGCGAATGAGCCAAGTTTACTGTATTGTAAGTTTGTATGAATTTTAATTTACAATAAAAGTGCGTTACACCAATTGTAGAAATGATTACTTTTATTTCTTATTTCAAGCTTCCATTTGTGTATTTGACTTATTTTTTTATTTCAAAAAGGGTGTATTCCCCATATATTGAATTTACAAAAACCATGAGGATATTTTATAATAAGAGTTGCAACAGAATTCTGATTATATCAACGGTACTTGAAATAATAGAATAATAAGTGAATAATATGAAAACGAATCTGAATAAAATGAATGATGTATAATTATTTTCTTTTTAATGCAGAAACCTTTGATGAAAACACCCACATAAACAAATGAATTAATCAATCGAAAATTCGCTGAAATGTGCAAGTTTGAGATTAAACACATGAAGTAAAAAATGAATTTATCGACTTTTAATAAATTATCGTTGATTTCATGATTCATTTCTAAACATACAATCGTTTGCAAGAGTTATCAGTTATTTGTTCTAAACGATGGAAAAAAAATTATTCAAAAAAGGCATATTAAGGTACCCTAGCATAGTAAGTATCAAACACTTTTTTTTCTTCAAATAGACAAAAGAAGAAAAAGAAAAAAAAGAATATTGAGTATAATTCTGTTTATTAATTATCATTATCATAAAGCCGAAGATAAAAGTTCTTAGTTTTTCTGTACAATGAAATACATTTAATCGAGCTTAAATATTCATATCATCAGGAATTGTTTTTTTAAATTATTTTTTTTCGTTCCTATTTCTGATTTAAATAAATAAAAATACAGGAACAAAAAAGGGGGAAAAATTCAAGATAGCTTATACGTTTATTTATTTTTCTCGTACATTTTATAATTTTAGTTTTGAATTCATAACATAGCGACATAGGCATATTCTTTCAGGATATGTTTATATGAAATCAAAAATGGAAATAAATGTTTTTATTTTTAAATTTAATATCGAGTATATAGCTACAAAAAATTGACATCAGAATAGCTTCCATTTGATTGGAATAATGGAATTTTAATTAATTGATTTTAGTAATTAAAATGAAATTTATTTATTTTTTAAATTATTGAACACAAAATTATCGAAAAGTCGACACCGAAGCAGTTTCTGTAGTATAAAACTAATTATGTTAAATTAATTCCTTTCTTGGTAAATGAAATTGTTTTAGAGTCATACATTCAATAAATTAAGGCACAGTTACTGTTAGCACAGTCGACCACAACAAATTCTGTCGATACTGCTACGTTCAGTAGTGTCAGGTGGTCGGCTGTATAAAGAAGAAGTTACTGGTAGCATTTTCTGTGACGTTGACAGTTATTTTATAAACATTTTTGGTGAGGTGATTTTTTGTAGTTGTTTTTTAAGCCACAATTTTTCATGTTAACACACTATTCCATTCCACACACATTCTTTTAGTATCATATTGGATAAGTGTGATAAGTGAAGTCATCCTGGCCCTTTTTGAAAGTTTAATGATTTGAACATCCGTCCACCATGTTTGAGGTACTGGGTCATTGATACGTACAAAGATAAAACGTGATACCAGGAAGAATTTATGTAAATTATTTCTCCATATTTAACAATTCTGCAGAATTTTTAAATTTTATTATCTAATCCAGTTTCTTCCCTTTTTTTTTTTTCAAGAGTAATTGCAATTATATTTTGTTAATCACAATTCATTTCCGATTTAATAATAAAAAACAGATTTGAAAATGGTTTATGATTCTGAATATTTTATGGTAAAAAATATAGCTTTTTATACTCGCACACACAAAAAAACAATCATGGTTCTTTGAAACAAAATAAGCCATAGACCATTCTGAATCTAAATTACAAATAAGGATCATTATTAATTTTTGTTACTAAATCACAATTATTATTAATTTTTGTAAAGTAGCCATGACATCTTATAATCTAAATCCTAAAATGACATCTTATCAAAAAATAGACTGAGAAAAAAAAAATCGCATTTATAATTTTTTCAAAAGCAAAAAGTTTTTTTCCTATTTGAATAGCAAATTATGTTAATTTACTGCCAAACGATTTTTTCTCACCCTACAACATAGCGTCACCCAGCACTGGCGATAAATGGCAAACTTCACACCACCTGCTCTGCCATTTCGATGACACCCTTCTGCATACCCAAGTGCACTCTTTGATAACTGAAAAAGTGCTACAACTTTTTGTCATCCAATCAACTCCATCCTCGCCCATCTCGATCGCCTGGGGAGTAGACACTTTCGCTCCCCTTGTGCAAGACCCCCCTCTACACTGCTATTACTTTTTGCCTTTTCGAAGTTTGACTGGAAAAAAAAATGTTGAATGATTTTTCCCCCCTTCTTCTTGTTTTCCCATCTCTTTAAATCTTCAGTTTCCTCCACAATTCCCAGAATTTTCATTTGTTATTTGAGCTGCAGGCGAAGTGTTCCAAACAATTTTTCTACTAGAAAAAAAAAATAATAAAACAAGAAAAATATATAATCGTAATCATAATAATAAAGGACTGATCTTATTAACTTTAAGAGAAAAGATTGAATTTATTTTTCTTTCTGTCCCTTTTATTACTTTGTTCTAGAACATGATTTATAAGCGAAGGGTGCTGTTCCTACTTCGAAATATTCGATTCATTCATTATGCATTGCTTACACCTAAACTTGCCTGTAGCTGTACAGGAAGAATTATAGGCAGTTGATTTTCTTTTTACTGCCTATTTATCATTTAAAATTGTAGATAAGAGACGCATTAGAGAAACGTGAATATTCATACTTTTTCACTGTCTATTTGCTAGATTTTCTTGGCGTGCGCTTTCTGTGAGATGATTTCTAATCCTGCACATCAAAAAATTTCGGTTACCTATTTAAAGAATCAAGTAGCATTTAATTTATTCAAATTAAAATGGAGATAGATGTTAGAAAAATAAGAGACTAAAGGGGAGGGAGAAAGGGAAAGTATTGCTTGGCGGTTTCAATTAGTGTACATTTTTTAGAGAAGAGGGTCCTAGCCTGAAGAGATTTTTAATACAGTGGATCAAATGGGAGGAGTTGGGTGTGGCAATAACATTGATACTGGCTGAAAAAGCAAAACAAAAGAAATTAAATTGATGGTAAAATACTTCCTTCTCCCCTAAATTCATTCAAAAATTGATAATTTTTTATTTAGTATATTCCTTTTGGAGGTGCCTTCAAAGTTTCCAATAAGATAATTGATTCTCACCGCTCTGATGCGTATTGGAAGGCTGACTACCTCCCATTGATGACGGACATACTTCCTAACGGAAGGGCTGTGCCGTGGCTGTTGATAGCCCTTAGGTTTCCGCACATAGTTTCCGCTAAGGCTGTAATGTCGGTCTTCCAGTCATTAATTTTTTTTTTTTTCGTATGCCTACTGCTGGGTTAAAGTAGTCAGTGTGTGATTACTGTTTAGTATAATATAGTTATTTTATAAAGATTGCTTGGAAACAAAAGTGGACTATTTTGAGACAGGCGTCATGAATTTGAATACAGCCAGAATGATAACAATGAAATCTGAGTCGGTTCCCACTAAACTTCCTCTCCACTCTAATGGAAAAACATTCGACCAATGACGGCAGCTTTAACATTACTAGTCCTCCTGTACCTAGAACCTTTGAATTATTTCCGAAGCAGAGACCTTACCATTAAACCACTCCATCTTAGGTGAAAGTTGAGCTCAGTTATATTAAAGCTGCCTTCCTTAGACTATTTTAAAACTGACCTCGTAGTTTGAGTGCTCTGCCTCTAAACAAATTTCCCCTCCATTGTATTTAACATTCGCCAGAGTTTATTGGGTTCTCCTAAACCTAGAACCATTGAATTGTCCCCTAGGCAGAGACCATACCATTAGTCCACAGACCACCGCCATACATGGTAATTAAGCTCAATTATATTAAAACGTCACTACTATCTCTTTGAAGTAGCATTAAGGCATTTCGGACAATTTTGAATTACGGTCAGATAATAAAGTGACATTCATTTCTTGCTTCAATACTGTAATAGCAAGAATGCTTGTTCGGCCTGATGCAGTATGCACCAGTCACGTATCTACAGAACCTTCACTGGTTTTCAATTTCGAAAATAAAGTCTTCCGAGTCTTGAGATCAAATTCAAATTAGCTATCGACAAAAATGATTTGCATATTAGCATATTTTAGCCATGGTGTATTTTTTCTATTTCTTTGTTTTTTAAAAAAAATCAGTTTTTCCTTTGTGTTTTTATTTTTCTTATCTATATATCTATTTTTTCCCTTCATATCTGAGAATCATACAAGGAGACTGTATTGCAACTTCCAAAAATTAGACTTTAAGTTTTTAGATGAAAAACACTTTTTAGTTAGAAAACATTTCGGAAAAAAAGATATAATTGGTATGTATACTTTTACCGGTTTGCTTGTGAACACGCTAATTCAAAAATAATGAACTATATAAATGAAATTTGGCTGCAGATATTTATTCAATTTTAGGTAAATTCTGACAGAGGAAAGTTTTCCTGTCTGTCTATTCATATTCATCTGAACATGATTAATAAAATTTTAATGAATTAAATAAACGGAATTCAATTTTTATACGAAAGTTGTAAATATCCATGAAATTTTAGAGCAAATTAGTTTGAAAGATGATATATAGTTAAATAAAACTCATATTCAATTTTTCTTCACTACTCGACAAATATAAATACAAATGCCCTTAATTCTGCAAATATATGAACATTCAAAAAGAAAGAGAAGATTTAAAATATGTATATCAAATAAATAACAACATATATATATATATATATATATATATATATATATATATGCTATGAAACATGGCATTGAAAGTCCATTTTTTACTGCGTATGAAATAACTTATTATTTAATTCACTTCTGTAAACAATTTGATTTCGCAGATCTTAAAGTGACACATGCATTTATTAATACGGCAATTTATTCACTCCAACTGTTCAACATTTCTGTGAAGTGACGTCACATTCCGATGGCGCTACTAAATTATCGTTTGGTCTCTTATTTATAATTAACTAAGATTTTCAGATAGTGCAACTATATTATCATTTTATTTTTTCACTTTTAATAAATTATTCGCCGGTCAGAAAGAATCGGGAGAATATCGTTTGGTGTTTTGGAATTATTTTTTCATTTTTGATTATTACTCTCTTATAATAGGCAACTTCTATTTATTCTTCTAAATGACTTTTTGCATACTTTATAACCTAAATTTTGCGTATTCTTCTAGAATATTCCAATAACAGTGAATTTGTAATCGAATTATTTGCTACTAATTATTTGTTACTTTCAGTAACCGCAATCTACAGATTGAGCTATGTTTGAAAGCAGTTACTTTGAATTTTTTTATTTCACATGCGCAGATGACCAGATTTTTTTTTGTTGCATACACGACCATTTTCGTCGAATTTTTTTTCACCGGCTATCAGTTTTTTAACGACCAGACGGTTAATTGAGCTTGTTACGTAATGCCCGCTGCACTTCAAAAATAGATTAGATCATCGTATACAAACGATTTTTTTTCTGAAGTATTGCCACTTTCTGGTAAATAAACAACTCCGCTTTTAACAAGATTAACAAAGTAAATAAATAAAAAATCGACCTTTTTCTTTAACCAGTGAGTTTTTTTATGGTCTTTACTGATGCTGATTAGAAATAAATATTTTATTGTTGCTTTTTTTTTTTTTTAACTTTCTTGAATACGAAGTATAAAGTATTGAAATTATCAAACAAGTCGAACCTGAAATTTTGAACACATTTTTACCAAAATTGTGTTTTTAGAACTCTGTGACACAGATAGATTAAAAACGCTTCAAACTAAATGGTTGGAATTTGGTATACGGTCGCCAAATTTGTAGATTTCTGTAAAATTTTAGACAAAATTTACTTAAAAGAAATCTGTCTGTCAGGATGTTGGGATATAAATTCACAGACAACTACAAAAGGAAGAGAACTAGATCGATAAAATTCGATCCATCTATAGATTTAAAGTCTATATTGTAGACAACAATCAAATTGAGAGGCAAACTTAACAAAATATGAACTTATGAAGGTCTGTATTATCAGAAACAAGTAGGTGCTATAGCTCAAAAATGCAATGACCTAAATCTATAAACTTTAGTATGGGATTTTAAGATATAATCATAATTCAGGGTCAAATTTGGGTACCAATCGATTGGGTAAAAACGCATCTGTTTCCGAACAAATTTTCAAAAACTATGTACCTGTGACAAAGATACTTCAAAATCGTTGTGAGCTCAGAAATTGAAATTTGGTTTATAGTTTTTGCACCAAATTTGTAGATTTTCCTCAAATTTTGAATAAAATCTATTTAGTGGAAGTCTGCCTGTCCTCCAGTTCGAATATCACTGTATGCGATAAGATAAAATTCGGTACATCTACAGATTTAACATCTGTATTGTTGACATCTTCAAATTTTGATCCAAATTCATCAAAGGGATGAACGTCTGCCGGTCTGTACTTTCAAAAGCATGTGAGAGCGATATCTTAAAAAAAAAATGGCTTAGTATGTTAAAATTTAGTATGCCATATATTTAAGTTAATTTCGTTTGCATTTTTGTTGTTGTTGTTTTGTTAAAGTTAAAAAAGTAAAAGAACTTTTCGTTAAAAAAGTTTCTAAATTACAAATTTCCTTTCCGGATACTATTAATTCTCATGCCAGAGGTAAATTGCCAGGAGTCACACAATAGATCCAGAAAAAAATGCTAAATTTACACCAAAAGTTAATATTGTAGGCATGCCTTAAGCATGGTCGACAATTTTTGGCATGGGCGGGAATAACACTTTTACTTCTACAAGTCTACTTCTGTACCAAATTTTGTTTCAATCGATTGAGAAAAATTGAAAGACAAAAATTCGATTTTCGGATATTATTAACCGCAAACCAGGGATTAATCGGCAAGAAACTCGCCAAGAATCACGCCATTGATTCAGTAAAATTGCTAAATTCACGTCTAAGATTAATATTTCATACCTGTTGTAGGGAAATGCAGTACCAAGCGTTCTCTGCCTTACGCAGGGTCGACCATTTTTGGCAGGGATGGGAATAACACTTTTATTTCCCCTAGTTTACTTCTGTTTCAAATTTTGGTTCAAATAGGTTTGAAGAGAATGCATTCTAAACTGTGTATTAAGATTTCAGGACACTATTAATCATATGTTAGGGATTAATCGCCAAGAAACTCGCCAAGGATGACACGATAGATTCTTTGAAAATGCTAAATTTATACCAAGGATTAATAATTCGTAACTATTTTATGCCCGAACAACACAAGGTAGTCAGTCTCTTTCTTCACCAAGGTTCACAATTTTTAAAGGGTGGAGAGGAAATAAAGTCTGATTTCAAATAACCCTTTATATGAAAATGTCTGGAAAGAAATTTCAAATCTCTCTGCCCCATTAAACTATCAAATTTATTGAAAGAAAATTCATCTTGTAGTTTAATAATCAGAGCTTTGAGTTGTTTTCGAAAACATTGCCAACTCATCGAAATAAATTCTTCTGCGTATCTAAAAACCGAAACAAATCTAACAAAACTTTCCTGGAAGACCACCTCTTCGATCGGACACGGTCATACCACCACTTCATCGAAGGAATAAAATCCTTCTTCCAATAACTGGGAGAGAGAAAGGTGCAAATCTGGGTTTTCCATCCCCAAATCCATCTCCAGCAGGGTTCATCCGAAAGTAGGGGGTGGGGCATTTTGGCGGTCTTCTTTGAACCCGAGCGCTTGAAAAGGTAAGCGAAACGCTTCTGTTGAAAGAGAGAGAAGGTGACAGACGATTTATTTTTGGTTGCCAGATTTTCTTGGCTGCATTAGGGCTGCCAGATACTAGTAACGAAATAATGCCAAACGATTTTTAAAGTAGGGGCAAATTTTAATTCTTTCTCATAAACATTATATTTCATCGAAGTTTGATTGTTAAAGAACAGTTTTTATTTAAAAGGATCACTACATATACGAACTACCAAATATTTTCATTCAAATTAAGCTAAAATTCGAAAAGGATTGCCAATTTCTTAGTATATATAGCTTTAAATTATATAAAAGAAATCAATTTATATAAAATGCTTTAAAAAAATAGTTAAACTTCTATAGATTCAAATGATATAAAATGCGTTCTGAAACTTAACTATAGTTATAATCGGTATTATTATATTATATTTGAGAAAAAATTCGATCTCCTGACTTTGACATATCGGAGAATTTCAGACCAAAATTGTATAGATAATTATGATTAAACGAAATATGACTGTAAATATAGTTTAGTAGGAAATTTTTGTTTCGGAAACTGAAAATAATATTTGGTTGAGAAAAACATGTCTAAAACACCAATTCGAGTTTTGGATGCCAATAATTTCATAACTAGGGATTATTCGCCAAAATTCTCGTTAAATGTGACATGATAGATTCAGGTAAAATATTAAATTTGTGCCAATGGTAAACATTTCGTGACTATTGTAAGCCAATATCATGCAAGGCGTTCTGTCGGATAGCTTTATTAGAGATTATTCAAAAAACTTTGGGGGGGGGGCATTTTTTCTGGTTTTATTTTTTTCTTAAACAAGCAGAAAATATCGCAATCGTTAAAAAACGAAATCAAGGATAAGGTTTTGAAGAACCTTGGAAAAATTCGGTTACATATTCCACCCCCACAGAATACGAAATATATAGAAAGTATATTGTTTTCGCCCAAAAAATTCGTCACTGCCATGGGTCTCGTCACTGCCATAGGAATTCCAGGAGCAAGGAATCCTTCGGCTCATTAATCAGGTCTTCAGTGTATATTTTGAATAACGCCCTCATTTATACCCACAGTGTCGTTTAGTACCTTTTCATTTGAACAGCCCTTGTTTTAAAATATTGTCTATATTTTTATTCTTTCATTCTCTGAATTTTTTTGGCTCTGTAAACATTTGTAAAACTGTAAGTTTTTTTTTTGTTTCGTTTTCTGTTTTTCAAAATTTTCATATTTGTGCTCTTGATTACGAATGAATAATTTTTCATGTCCTTGATTAACTCAAAACTTCACTGTTGTACAATCAGCCCCACAAAAAAATTAAGTAAAATATTTTTCATTTAAAAAAAATAAGTTTTTTAGTTTTATATTTTAAAGTTTTATTGTTGAATTGCTGTATTTAATATACTCTATACGCTGTATGTTTATTAATCATTAAAATTATTGCTATTCAAATTGTGAAATATTTTAATAATAATAACTATAATTTTATTTATGAAAATTACGTATGTTCCTCCATTAAAGTCCTTATCAGCTGTAACCAGTTAGCTGTTTTTAACGACTATACTCGTTATGGAAAGAGTACAACATTTTGCGTTATGAAGGGTTTCTTCGTCAGGAGTAATAAGTCGCATTCTTTGCATACTTTTTTCGTACAGATGCAAAAAATGTGCGTTAGTTTAAGTCAATAAATAAATGTAATTATTGAAATAATAAATAAAAGTCATTTCATTATAAGATAATTTCAAATTACACATACTCTGTGTTTGACGTGTTTACTCGTCTTCGCTAAATTTTTCAGATTAAATTTAGATACACATTTTCCTAACTAGTAGAAACGATTAACTTGCTAATTCAATAAGCTCGTTTTCTTCTTATTTCATACCCTTTTTTATTATAGACTATTTTTTAATTCAAATTATAAAATAAATAAATTTTTTATCCTAACCTTATCAGCTTCAAATTAACCAAGTTCTGTAATTTTAAGAAAATAAATATGGCAACGGGAATAAACTAATTTAGAGCAACCTTCAAGCTAAGAAAAAGAATCAGAAACTGCTATTTCATCAGCTAATCCAAAATACCTGGTCACTTTACGACGAGCCAAAATAAATTCCCTCTACCAAACTCTCTGAAGAAATTCCAAAACTGGTCTGAAAAAGGCTAATATGGCAACCCTGGCTTTGCACGGGCACGAGGGGGCTTGCCCACCTGGACACTGGGAGGGTCTGTGCATCTTTTTGCCTCCCTCTTCCCCGAGATCGAGGATGCGACCATTATATTTGATTTACAGGAGTCGGAAAAGGGACGATGTTTCGAGCCGCAGCAAATGCCGGGTTATAAATGGCTGGGCCAGAGGATGGAAGGTCAGACATTCGTTTTTGCTGGGGTGTTTTATGGGCCTTCCATATATAATGGGCTCGTTCGGGGAAATTGCATGTGGATGCCACGGTTGGCGGGTTCTGTAGAAAGGCGACTCAGTTAACTTTAGTTAATGCGGAATAAAATGGCGCTGCGGGATTGTTATGATATTGGCGCTGCGAGTTCCGCCAAGCCATTTCAGGTAGGCTTGAAAAAGGAGAGTATAAATATGAGCCATTAAATTAGTAATAGGCACTTAATATGGAGTTATTTATATGTGTAAAACATAACTATGCGGGAAGGGATGATGGTTTTTTGTGTGAGAGAAGGAGGGATTAAGATGGTGTTCATGTTGATTTAAGGAAGGCGTGGGCATTCGAACATTTGAATCAGTGTGGGATTTTTTTAGCAACTCCAAGATATTTGTGGTATTATTTATCATTTTTGGTGTGAATGAAGCACTAAAAGAAAGTACAGTACACTCCCGAATAACCGGAATAATGTGGCGGATGGGTCGGTCGGATGACAAAAAGGTCACATAGGCCGGAGTTTTCTGAACTGTTTTCTTTGCCCATCAATCCCAGAAAACAGAACAGAACGCCTTCTCATACCCCGTATCCGTAACCATTTTGGGATGGTGGGCATGTTATTTTATCACTGATGAATGCTTACACAGATATGAAGGTTGGTCGATTATTTTAGGTTTTTTGGCACCAGGGCCATTCTTATAGTAAAAGGTAAAACATTGTTAATGCTTGAAGCTTCGTATAAAACTATATTTTCATGTAAAAATTAATGTAAAAAAGCTAAAACAGACGAAGACAAAAAAGTTACATCTTTGAATTAAAAAATAAACAAGATGGAAATGGTTTAAGTTAAATATATGGTAAAAGGCGTATAGCAAGTAAAAATGTAAAACTGTTTGGATGATAATTCTTTCCCAGCAGTTCTGGGAAAGTTACACTTGATGAGGGAAAAAAATGGTGAGGATGGGAGTCAAAAGCTGGGCATTCGATCAAAATATGACTAATTGTCAATTCGGTGTGGCATGAAGGCAAAAGTGTTCTTTCTCCGAAAAGTAGGTACTTGTGGGTAATCCGAGTCCAATACGTAGCAAGATATACACAGATATGAAAAGGTAGCCCTAAGATAAGAGACAAAAATAGTTTTTAAATTTTGAAAGAGTCCCTAATAGATGACTGCTTCTGCATTTTAGCTCAAGCATCGGGCTAAAACACATTTGCAATATTTCCAAGAGTCTGGCAATGTTGCAAATTCAACGCCTTGCCTTCCTCATTTAATCACGATAAAACCGGACACAATAGTCATGATGCCAGTTGGCTCGAGCTGGATAGTCGAGAGTGTGCTGTATTGTAATCATCATAATCAAAAAGAAAAGATTCTATCCTTACGAATTTGGACTAATTCTGACCTTTATGTGACAACTCCGATTTTAATAATTTCTGTTCAGTTATATTAACGTCAAGATTTAGAGCAACGATAGGACTATTTGGGGACGGACCATGTAATCTTAAGCCATGGTCAGATGACGAGGTCGACACCTGAAAAAAATCATATTATTTTACTGCATTTTATTTATTGTTGCTAAGTCCCCAAACGTCAAAGGCAGTTGAATTTATATACAATATAATTACAAAAATTGAAAAATCATAAAAATTTTAGAGTCAAGTCCGTTGAAGTGTTGATTCAGTGTTAATTTATAAATTCATGCATAAGTGGATATTATGACACTCTTTTAATTACTCGCTCGACCGACTTTTTTGCTGTATTAATTGTTTGAAATCTCTTCAAAGTTTTAATTAATTAATCAATTAAAAATATAGTAAAGCACATTTTTATGTCCTCCAATGCTATTGTTGTGTGTTTTATGTTAAGTGAAAAGATGTTTAATCGATATTTTAATAAACGACTTTCATTATTGTAAACTTAATTTTAATGCTGCAATATTTTAAAAGAAATAATTTTAAATGTTTACAATATAACAGGCAAACACTAATTGATTTTCTGACTTCATCAGCAAGCTTAATGAAATTGCATAAGTAACAACTTATGATAAATGCATAAGTAACAAAATAATTCAGCTAGAGAATCTGCCCAAAACTTTCTCTCATACTCGACAATAAAAGCCTTGCATGGCTTTGATGAATAATAGTACGAAATATTAAGCTTTGGCGTGAATTTAGTATTTTTAGTGAATCGATCATGTTATCCTTGGCGACTTTTTTTTGGCCATTCATTTCTAAAATGCTATTAACGGTATTCTAAAACAGAATTTGTGTATTTTCCAACCGATTAAAACAAAAATTTGGCAGAAAACTGCACTTACAGACTCAAAACCTTATATCAATATAATTGATAGATTTATTCATTGTATCTTAGAGCAATCGAGTTTACATATTTCAAAAAGTGCAGACCAACAGAAAGTCAATCACTAGTTAGATTTGGAGTAAGGTTTCACAAATATCTAGAATAAGTATCTGATAGTGCTCGAAAATCGAATTTGTGTGTTCTAGGCCGTTTTATCCAACTAAAACAAAATCCAAACGATAATTTGATCCAAAATTACACTTGTAGTCAAACCCATGCCAAATTTGATATGTTTGAAGTCATTGCGGCTTTGAGTTACCGCGATTATATATTTCTAAAAAAACAGACCAATTAAAGGTTAACTCTTTGTTGGATTAGATGTGAAATCCGATAGGTATCTACATTATATATGTTAATTCTGTGCACGAAAATTTATCTGTCTAGATCTCTTCATTTTGTAGTTATATTAGAATAGATACTTATATTAGAGGATATTTAGGTTAACTTATATTAGAACAGATACTTATATTAGAGTATTCTTAGGTTAACTTATATTAGAACAGATACTTATATTAGAGGATACTTAGGTTAACTTGTTTTAGAACAGATACTTACATTAGAGGATACTTAGGTTAACTTGTTTTAGAACGGATACTTATATTAGATGATGCTTAGGTTAACTTATATAAGAACATATACTTTTTTTAGCAAATTTTATTCGAAATTTGATCGAAATCTGCAAATTTGGTGTAAAGACCATATACCGAATTTTATCCATCTAGGTCAAAGTGTTTTTGAGTTATCTTCGTCACAGGCAGACAGATGAACATTTTCCAGAATTGTGTTTGTAGGTCTGAAATGTGAGGATTAGTCGAAATCCCAAGTTCGAACTAATTTTTTTAATCCTTTCTCTATACAACGTATACGAGAAAGTACAAGAAGCTTTAAAATTTAATCCCAAATGCTTCAAAATGTTACCGAATTTTATCCGTCTAGCTCAAAGTGTTTTTGAGTTATCTTCGTTACAGACAGACTGATGGACATTTTCCAGAATTGTGTTTATAGGTCTGAAATGTGACAATTCATCGAAATCCGGAGTTCGAACTACTTTTTATTACACTTTCACCACACAACGTATACGAGAAAGTACAAGAAGCTTAAAAATTTAATCCCAAATGTTTCGCTCAAACTTCCGAAGGGCTTAATTACCTGTAAAACACGACTCAATAACTCAAACAATCATAAACACTTCATAAAAACAGAAAGAGTGGCAGCCAAAGCGAAGCACCGCTGCAATGCTGGAGCGTTTGACTCTCGTTAAGAAGTGTCAAGGTCATCAAGCCGACGTTCCTCGAGTCCAGGTGATCAGGCGGTCCTTCGTTTCCCAAACGAATAATTGAGCCGAGGGGCACGCGAAACGGAAGGTGTTTATCGTCTGCTGGTTTGAGACTCTCAATGGCCGCGTTAAATGAACTGCCTGGCTGGTTGCGGTTGCCCCCAGGCGATTATATTTTGGGGTTTTCGTTCACCACAAACTCCGCGGAAAGAAAGAAAAAAATACCTAGAAAATTTCATGGAACGCTTGACTCCGAGGTTCATGATATTCGACGCGCTAATGAGAAATGCATGTTTCCTGTATAATTTTTTTCTCCATGTGTATTTCGATATATAAATAAGTTAAATGTGGAATATTTTTTTAGACAATATAATAAAGAGAAAGAGAGAAAAAAAAGCGGAAGTTGGGATGCCATTACTATTTAATCATCTGATCTACAGGTACTTAAATTTTAATTGGACACGCTTATGCCACAGGAAATCGATATTTTGATAGATATTTCGAGACATGGCTCATTTTATTTCCTCAGGAGAGGAAAAAAAGGGGGGAGGACATTCCAATTTTGAAAAGACAGTTTTTGGATCCTTATCTGTCTCTATTAGTCTATTTATAAAAGCAAATTCCAAAATAGAAGAACTACTAATATATGTGTATGTATGAGAGAGATTATATAATGATATTTTTAAATCTAATTTAAATATCAATTAATTTCCTAATTTTTATCTTAAACTATCCCACGTTAACTTTATTCTAAAATGCTTTCTTATTTTCCTACTCTGATTCCATTTTTTAAATTTAATTACTTCTAACATGCATTCCAGAAAACTGAAGTCTATCGCATTTTCTAACGCTCCGAGTTATAAAAATCCCTAATATCAGCACATACCTTTGAAAAATACCCAAGATTTTCTTTCCCGTCTACACGTGTCAAAGAAATCCCTATCACAATTTCATAATCAAACAGCTACAGGAAAAACTTTGTCACTTTTTTTGTGTTATATGTTATAAAACATATGAAACATCTGTTTTTTAATCACCGCTTCCCTCTTGTATCCAGGATGAAATAAATTTAAGTTCCAAAAGTTTCTTCGACGCATACATATAATTTATTTTTTCATGAGAGGGCCTACTTGGGAAGAACAATGACAAGCAGCATGACACAACAGCAAATGATGTGTTTTTCAGCAAATGAGTATGATGCGTTTTTGAGCAAATGAGTATGATGTGTTTTTTCCTTCAGAACTTTTGACTAAAAAGGCATGAGGTTGAAAATTGAGTTCGGGATGATATTTAGTATAAATTAGAATATATATTTATAATGTTCACTCATAAAGTATTAAGTCTCAATAGCCATTCAGTTTCGAAAAAAAGCCCCTAAAACTTTCTATATAACTTATATATGAGAAGTGATCTCAGAAAAAAGAATTACTAGACAAAGAAAAAATGCTTTGTTAACAATAGACCCAGGATACAAATGTTGATTAAGTGGCATATATGTTCACTTCTCTACATAATCATCAAATCTGTTGAGGCATTTATCGCATCACTGGACCCATTTGTTCCTGACAGTTGAACCAGTTCTTGGCACCCTTTTTGAACATCACCGTCGGATATGAACCTGTTTCGGATAAATGCTTCTTCAATGCCAGGAAAAGCAAATGGTCACTAAGAACCACTAAGTCAAGGCTCTATGGGGCATGGGCCTACCACCTAAATGTTTCCGGCAATTCTGCCCACTTCATAATTTTACCACCTATCGTCTAATTGCTTAACCCTCGTACACTCAACGTATTACCTGTGAATAAATATCCGATGGGGACACGTTCTTAGCCCGTAGAAATTGTATCAGGGCTCACAAATATGTGCGAGAGCATTTCTCTAGATGTCTTGCCATTACTGTCGCTGTTTCGGGTTTCAGTTTTTACACTATCTGCTCGACCGGTCTAAGAAAACTAGTGTCATGTGTCTCCACTCTGAGTAACAATATTCCCATCCACAATTTCTGCTTTCCTAGTACTGCTGCTTCTATTATTATTGTTATTATTTTTGGATCACCTCTTGTACTAATAATATGTTTTGGTTTCCCGAATAGTACGTGTATAAGGCGACGGAGAAGAATTCAGGAGACCCGTTTTCGATCCTGGGCAAACATTTTTTTTTCTAATTAATTTTAGCTCATTTAGCAATTTACAAACATTTTAAATTAATATGTTTTTCATTTTTTGTGCGAAAATAAATATTTATTTCTCTAATTATTTGATTATAGTTTAATGTTTAGAAGTAAAAAATTATAGATATGAATGCGTTTCTTTTAGATAGATCGATAAAATTTGGTACACAAATTAAACATCTAAAATTTAAATATGTATTAAATTTGAAACTTTTGGTCTATGCACTTGGGTGTATGTGAAGGCGATTTATCGAAAATCCATTATATTTAGATACATATAATTTGGTACATGATCTTATCATTAACATTAAAGATTTATCTGAAACTTTGTACCTAATCGAGGAAAGGGAATTTACGCATTATTCACATTCATTTCACTATGAGACATAAAATGTCATATTTTGTTTGTGAGGAGAATAGCCACTCTAGTTTAAGCTGCATTCGCTTAAGAAAATATAGAAAATGGTGTTGTTGCTTTACTAATAAGAAATAATATTTTATTATTTTATTTATTTAATTAACAGTTGTAACCGTAACTGTTCCTCGGCCCTCTATCGGTCGTTACGATGAACAATCAGTCCATGTCTTGGAAGCGAACGTAAAGCACGATGTAATCCCCGAGTATTATTTTTATGCATATATGTTAAATGTTATTGTCCTCAATAGTTTTGTCCCCTTGTAAATCATGTCCTTTAATGTCATTTAATGTATTTTTAACTAAATTGGCATGATTTATTGATTTTAATAGTCTATCCTGACAGAGTTAGACTTTTGGCGCCCTTTCGGTCACACAGTATTATTAATTAAATACATCAGCTTTATTTAAGACAAATATGGTTCGATATATATACTTAATTGAAGGACTAATAGCTAATTTGAAACATTTTAATAATAGAAATACATCTATAAAAAGTTCTAAATGAAGCAAATAATCACATAATATGTAACATGAGTCTATAAATGTTTAAATAAATGCAGAAAGTTTAGTTTTTATCTAGATCCTCTGCTCTGTGAATCATATTTAACAGGATATTTTTCAGACAGTATTATTTTAAATAAAAAGAGATAAACTTCAATCAACTTTTAGTCTTTAAAACTGACTGATTTATGAATATTTTACTATTATCTTCTATATCTATAATTATAATAAAGCTCAATGTGTGTGTGTGTTTGTTGGCGCTCTACAGGCCAGACCGTTGGACCTACAGCTACCAAATTTGGTACATGTATACCTTGAACGTTGGGAGTGTGCATCTTGGAGCCCTTTTTTCGAATTTATTATTACAATTTGAATTAATTAAAATTTAAGCGAAATTTCGACGTTTTTCCGCTATAACTTCCGAAAATATTATCGCAGAAACATAATTTTTACATCGATTTAAAGATTAAAAAATTAGCTTTTTAATGGCATCAGTGTTTTAATGTATAACTTAAGCTTCTATTTTTAACGAATTTTTAAAGAAATATTTCAACCATGTTTTTTTAGCACGTGACTGGATAAAATAAAAAAAAAACAATGGCGGAAGTTCAAATTAAAAAAAGAAACTATAATCGCAAATTAAATCTAAAGAAACGCAACTTTTAGCACGTGACTGGATAAAACAAAAGAAATATGAAATGTGATATTTTCTAAAAAAAAAAATAAATGCAAAGCAAAGGTTTCTATAATCGTATGCAATATCTAAATCATTTATTCAACAAATGTTCTTTATTTACGGTAAACCTGATTGAATTTAGACAGGATATGCGTTCAAATTCAGACCTAATGGTTTGTAAACTATTAGTAATAGGCATACATATTGTTTAGTATTGTTAATGTGGTCTTACATTTATGTAGACACATAGATAATTACATTTTATGCAGCTTGATTCAAACAATGTATTGATGAATAATGAGTTTTAGATTTTTTTCATACTTTGAACTGTGAGCCATATTTTCAAAATATTTTTATTATTATTTTAAATAAAAGTTGCTACATCAATCAATCTTCAAAATCAATCATTAAAACTGACTGATTTATGAAAATAAAAGAATATTGTTATGAAAACGTATCCTTCTAAATCTTTCCGTCCAACATCTGAAAGAATATATCAACTTCAGGTCAATCAATGCCCGGAATTACTTCAAGGCTGATAATCAAACAAATATATGCAGAGTTTATGAATGAATGCACGCGTATTTGTGTTAGGGCATTACACACTAAGTTATATAATCTAGAGATGCCGTACTTGGTATTTACATATTTATTTTGGAGGACAAAGAATTACATCTTGACGGAATTTTTTTTTAATTATTTAAAAAGTAGCCTAACATTTGGAATTTTTCTGCGATAATTTGAAAAAATATTACAGCACAAAACTATTTTTCAAATCCTCTTAAAAATTAAATTTTTTTCATTAATAATATTTGTACCTATAAATTAAATTTCTATTTTTAATGAATTAAAAAAAAAATATTGTAACTATATTTTCCAACAATTCATTTCTCAAAAATGAAAGTAGAATTTAACCTGCAAAAGCACATTAAGAGTGTACCAGTGTTTTTGCCATCACTTTGACAAAAATTGGAAAGGAATTATTAAATTAACTCTTATTACAAATTTGTGGTCACATCTTAATAAGCCAGTAACTACCACTAAGCATTGGTGGCCATTTTTGTATAGTGGATAAGTTACTGGACTTCAAATCCGAACATCGCAGGTTCGATCCTTGGCGGAATTCATCCTACGTATTGGCACAATTCTGCCAACACATACGCCGAATTGATGACCTCGGACGTGATGAATTTTTAACAGCTCTCTTGGCGCCATTTCTCCATCAGCAAAGCAAAGTCGTCAGACTCGCTTGACGCAACAACGACAAAGTCGTCAAACTCACTTGACGCAGCAACTCTAAAGCCGTCAGACTCACTTGACGCAGCAACTCAAAAGCCGTCAGACTCACTTGACGCACCAACGCAAAGTCGTCAGACTCACTTGACGCAGCAGCAACGCTCGTACACTAGCCATAACGTTTGGCGCAATAAAATCGTTCGTCTCTCTAGAACTCACTGGTAGGGGAGTATTGTGGTGACATCTTAATAATCCAGTAACTACCACTAAACATTGGTGGCCATTTTTGTATAGTGGATAAGTTACAGGACTTCAAATCCGAACATCGCAGGTTCCATCCTTGGCGGAATTCAACCTACGTATTGGCACAATTCCGCCAACACATACGCCAAAAATTAAACCGAAATCGTGATGCTCAGCACGTGTTGAAATGGAAGCTTAATGTTATGGAATAAATATAAGATGGGATATTTTCCACATCATTCCATAACAGCTTATTGCAAATCAGAGAGATATATAGCACAATGAACAAATAATTGTAAGGCTTCTATAATAACACGAGTTACATGACTATCGAAATTTGAAGTTTAAATATATTTGACTGATAAGTTATGAAGAGAGCAAGATATGTAAGTATTTAATTGAAAATTTTAGAACGTATTATTCATGGCGACCTAGCTAGTCACCAAAGGTGACTAGTTATTCAATAAAAGAGGGGAATTTGAGAAATTTTTTCGAATGATTTTAGAGATATTATATAAATTCAGAACATTATTCTGTAGTACACATAAGACTCAATTGCCGATCGATTCTATTTGTAATATTACAAACAGAATTAAAAAGACATTAAAAAACATTTAAACAGACATTAAAAAACACGAATATTTTCAACAAAAAATGTTTTTATATTAATTGCAGTTTCATCATCTTCATTTTAATTTAAGGTTGAAATTTTGTGGGAGTTTTCAGATATTTAGAGAGACATGCATTATGGGCTGCATGAGTGACTATCAAAATTCGAACATTAAAAATGTTTTGATTAAGTAGCTATTAAAAGACAAGTTACATAAAATACTTAATAGACAATTATAAATCACATAAAGTATTTAATTGACCATGACGTTACACAAAATATTTAACTGACCGTTTTAAAGAGTATTAAGATTAACTAACCGGTTGGTCGCCAAAGGCGGCTGATTGGAAAATAAATTAAAAACCTGGAAGAGATTAAAACCTTATGCAGATATAAGATTTTTGTCTTTTTTCCGTAATATAATATTTTTTTATATTATTCTATCGAACTGATCATATTAAAGTAGTCATTTTATATATTCCACTAGTCAGAAGATGATTTTCCAAATAATAAATTTAGTTATTTTCTTCTTTTTTTTTTAAATATGACTTCTCCATTTATAAATAAAAAACGAGCTATCAGATGCATTTATTTTAATGCAGATTCAAAATTAAAAGTTAGGTCACAAAAATCGACTCACATTAGAACAAAAAAACATGACTAACCAATTTAATTAACTCTTAAATTTAACTTCCACTCAAGAGTTTAATGAAACACCCAGATTAATTCATTTTAAATTATAGATTACAGCTTGAGGGGGCGAATTAGTAATCATGCAACTAAATTCCTGGTTTAGTCGGAAACAACACGTATAATCAATGGTTTTTTTCTGAAAATTTATCTTGCCATCTCTCCAGAATAATTGCTAGTATGGTGTTTGGAATGATAGATGTTCTAATAAAAATGCCCTCTTCGTTCGACGAAACGTAACATCAAATGACGTCAGCAAAAACAGCAACTTCGTTTCCGGCCTTGAGGGAAGGAAAAAAGTCCAAACTCAAAGCCAAGCTAAACACCAAAGAAAAACGACAAAATAAACACAGAACAAATAATAAAAAAAGGCGGCAAAAAATGATAAAAAAAGAATCCACCCCCACCCACGAAGTGTCATTCCAAAGCTGAATGAGTAAGCCGCCGAGTGATTCTAATGCCTCCTCACACTTCCAGTGTACAACGGCAACTAAAAATATCTCCTTAAATGAGTCTTCGAAACATTCCTGGGGGACAAAAGCAAGATTGTTACACTTCACGAGCGAAATAAAGGACCACGGTAAGAAATGAAGTGAACTGACGAAGAATTCACCGTTGTTGAAGAATTCGAATTTTCCGATTGCGAATTGCATTCCAGAAGCACATGAAGATGTCTCCAGCGGTATATAACAAGCTGGAGTTCTAATTTATTTGTAAAGCCATCTCCAGTTTTGAGGACGACATTTCAATTTTATGCCAAGAAAAATTAATCTTATGGCGGGAAGATCATTACTACCATGTTTCAATTTTTTTCCCCCTGTTCGTTTTGTTTTTCTTTTTACTTCAGAAAATGTTATTGCAGATGGTGTCCCGAGTTAATTGAAAACGCTTTGTGTATGAACATTATCTGCAGCTGTTTCGTTTAAGGGTGTGGGTGGTAAGATAAAAATCCTTAGACATCGTGAGTTCAGCAAAGCACAGTAATTTGTTTTGGAAAGAGAGGTTCCAAGAAATTGATACAGTTAAACTGAGTAAATTTTGTTTTTAGTTCGCTGCCTTATCGTCTGATGATTGAGTGCGACGTTCTGTGTTTTTTTTTTTTTTAATGTAAAATAAATCAACAGGTAAAAAATAGAAATTATGCAAATTTCATCTGATTTCGAGGATAAGCATTTCCTTTTTCTTTCTTAAAATTCCAAACTGTTTTCTGAATGTAGAGTTCTGAACTATTTTTAAATTAGAATTCCACTGAAGATCTGAATTAATTATTTCCTGCTTTGTTTTTTCAACTGGCAAGCGATTTCTGATTGAATTTGTAGTTTCTTAATTATTAAAAACCTACTGTAGTTTTTTATTCATTAAAAACATATTTGTCTTTATTTAAATATTAAACTGATTTATATTAATCGAATTTTATTAAATACTTCTTTTTTATTTTCTTTTTAAAATAAACAGTTCTGTCCAATTCTTCTTTAAAATAAACAATTTTGTTTTTTTAACAATAAATAATTCTGTCACAATTCTTTCTAATAAACGATTCTGTTCTATACAGTTTATTTTTGGTGCACAAGTGCTTTCTGTAATACTTCATAGTGCAAACAATATTTCAAAATGTTTTTTTTTTTTTAATTTTCTTCATTTGAATAATCTAATATGTTTCCATTCGGCATTGTCAAAATTATATTTACAAAATGAAACTTTTAATAGTATGAAATGTTTGGATTTTAATTTGTAATATCTGCAATTAAAATATATAATTATGTTTTATAATAAATACAAAACAGTTAAAGCTGAAATATATAATAAGATTTAAAATAAATTCAATTCATATTCAAAAGAATTAACTCGGTTATACCACTATTATTTCATCGGACATAATAAAAATTGATTTAAAAATTAAATGAATAAAATGCTTAACAAACATCTGTTGTTCGTATTCCAAATCCAATATTAATAGAACAGGAAAAAAAAAAATTAAAAATTAAATAATACACTGAAAAATTATTTCGATTAACATAAATCGTTAGTTCACGCACAGAAATGTTCTGATTACTCCAGAATTAAATTTAAATTTTAACTTTGATATTCTACTATGGAATTATCTTTTCTTGTCGTCAACAAAAAGTAAATGTTTAAATATCTGGAACCAGTTTTATAAAAACCGATAAAAGAATAATTAGGAATAAATATGCTTCCTCAAAAATAACACATTTTCAACTATCATCTTAATCCATTCTTTCACGACTTAACCTCATTTATCATTCCAAGACGAGTTTTCAAGTTATTTTCTTTTTAAAAATAATGATAATGTTCCAGAATTGAGTAAATTATCTTAAAATGAAATGACCAAACTTTCTGAACCTCGTTCCGGGTTGATAACTTGATTGGAGAAGTAAGAGGTAAGGAATAAAATTCATATCAAATAAGTAAATAATTTTAAAAAATCATAAATAAGGAAATAGTTTATTATTTAAAATTAAAAAGCATTAATAACGTGCTATTACTTTAAGTGCCATTACTTTTACTGTTTTTATATTTCTGGCATAGACAAATGTATAAAAAAAGAATAGCATTTGTCAAAAAATTCGATCTCGAAATTTAGTCCTTTTTGAGTTCGAAAAATAAAAGGTTTTGAATTGTGTCGTGCTGTAACTATGAACACTATAACTCAAATATGTCTTGAATTAGACATAAGATTTACTATGTGGACTTCAGAATTTTATCAAAATTTGTATGAAATATATCCGCAGGAAGGTGTCTGTGTGTCCGAGTACCAGTGAGCTCGATAACAACGAAATGTGCAGAATTATTAGTTGTACCTAAATTGTTGATCCTGATCAAATGTTAAATCTTACCTGTCACCGATTTGACCATCTATCAGTTTGTACATCCACATACAAATAAAATCTGGTTTATGATTTATCAATCTGATCTATGATTTTCAACTGGTTAAAAAAATTCCAACAATGCCTATTTGGTTTTCTTCAATATTCTATGAAGTATAAAACGTTCATGTACCGACTTATACATGAAAATATAGACATTCTTAGTGTTCAGGGCTTTGCTCAATATTCGTAATTTTTATACGGAAAGGAAATTTTTTAAACTGGTTTAAAAAACAAAAAAACCTTACAAAAATACGTATTTGATTTTCATTATCCTATGAAGGATAAAACATTCATATACAGACTTAGACATAAAAATATAGATCTTTGTAGTGTTCATGGGTTTGCTCAAGATTTTTCTTTTATTATTGAGGAAAATAAAGTTTTTAACAAGTAAAAAAAAAAAAAAAACCCTTAAAAAACCCTGCTCAATATTCGTGAATTGTATACTAAGAGTTCAAGGTTTTTTAACTGGTAAAAAGAAGAAGGAAAAAAAAACTTTTAAAAAATATGTATTTGGTTTTTCTTAAATATCCTATGAAGTACAAAATGGTCCGGTACGAACTTCTACATAAAAATATAGACATTCGGGGTGTTCATGACTTTGCCCAAGATCCATAATTTTTATATGAAGTGGGGGGCGAGAAGGGGAGTAATATCTTGATTAGGGAGTATATGAGAACGTTTAGAGATGGCCATTCCCATTGGTTTACCCATCAATCCAAATGGTTATCTTAGAATAAGCATATTCTGTGTATAATAAAAATTAAGGAAAAAAAGTATAAGCTAATTTTTTTTTAAATTTGAAATGTTAAACTGCTTTTAAAAATGAAGTATATACTGTAACAATTACAGGTGATCATAAGGCAATTGCCATTTCAATCTGAAGCATTTAATTCAAATCTTGTCAAAGATCTGAAAAAGGGAGATGCTCCTGCCTAATCCAGGACATCAGGTCACTTTACCTTGAAACCATTCCGCTCACAAACCAAGAAACCATTTCATATTCACACTCTCCTCACCATAATAATCTAGACCATCTGCCAACCTTTAAATCACTTTGTTTCTGTCAGAACCGTCCCGTTCCAGCCACGACTAATTACTACAAATTAAATAATCATTTACCAAAACCTCATGGCCCAAACACAATGGAGGTTAACAAAGGCAGACGCTGCCACGGAAGCAACATTCTTTTGTTCTTATCGATGCTGGTGGCACAATGAAGAACATTCCGGATGATGTTCCGCCCGGAGGGTGCAGAACATGGTTTGTAGGTTAGTCGACTGTCTTTTAATTAGGGTATGCAGCCCTCAGGGGGTGGCTGCTGCATCGCGTGGGCTGAGGATGTCAACTTCCGTTCGGCAGAGATGCTATCGAACCTGATCTGATAGGTGACTCGTGCTGGGCATGTCTGGTGCAACAGGTAGTGATACATCCTACTGTTCGGTTGCACCTAATAATTCTTGATTAGAGGTTATGAGGGGTGGTGGGGTGGCTTGTTAAGATTTTTCAAGGATATTGGGTGTCGGAATTGCATTTCAAGGACTTGGTGGAAGGCATGACCACCCAGGTGTAAGTGTCAGCTGTTCGATATATCAGGGGATTACATTTCTGGATGAAATAACAGATAGTGGTACTTTTTTTAATAAGGGAAAGTAGATTAGTATGGAATTCTCTGTATTTGGAAACCCGTGTAATTTTAAATTATATTTGAAGCTGAAATCAAATGATATCATTTATTCGTGGTCGATTTTTTGCAAAAACTATAGACAGGAAATTATATATTTTTTAAAAATCTTGCCTTGTGATTTATTGAATACTAGCTGCCTTTGGCATCCAGCCGGTTTGCCAATCTTAATGCTCGTTAAAATTTTAATAATTAAATATTTTATGTAACTCCTATTTCAATAGTTTCATCAAAATTTTATAAAACTTCAAATTTTGATAGTCACATTATTCACTCATTATATTATAAAAATCTTCAGACATAAAGTAAGATGTCTCTTTTTGATTTTCTGTTAGCTTCTGCAGAATTTATGCTTTAAATTAAAATGGAAATGATCAAACTGTAATTAATATAAGAATATTTTTTGCTGAAACAAAGCATATTTTAGAAATACGATTCCTGACAGCAGAGTTCTTAATTAATGTAATATCTCAAAAGAAATTTTGACAAAATTTTCTGAGATTCATCATGAGGGGGTCGATTTGTTAATAATGTTTTATTTTAAATGCTTCAAACACTAAAATAATTAACACAATTGTTTGAAATAATCTGTCTAAAACAGGTTAAAAAGAAAACTACTTAAAAAAAACGATGCTCTTAAAACTATAAGCATTTTCAAAAAATACATAATTAACATAAATACAATTTAATACAAAAGCACACAACTTACCAAAAAATTTTTTTTAGTCAAGTCCATACACGCTGAAAATAGTTGCCAATAATCAGAACACAATGCGCATGCGTGAATTTTCAAAGACGGTTATGGTAACACGAATACGTTTCTAAGGCAGCTGTGGTAACACTGTGGAAATTAGAAACTTTTAATTTCGTTTATTTTGTTTTATTTTAATTCAAAAGTATTTCAGAATGAATCTGAAATATCGAATACTTAACAAGGCTTAATTTTAAAGGCATCAGACACGAAGAAAACAGACAGAGTCATTTGAAATAATCGACCGAAAACATGTTAAGCTTGACCTCGCTAGCGGGGGGGAGGGGACTCAAGCCTTACTCATTTGAAGGTGGGGAAATGAAAAGATTCTTTGGCGGGAAAGTTAGTTTTTGATTGATAATTGAAATTCTAAAATTAAAATTTCAAAAAAGAACTCCCAGGTGCACATTCCCTATCTCGAAGGCATGCATTTACCAAATTTGGTAGCTATAGGTCGAACGGTCTGGCCTGTATAGGGCTAGCACATACACACAAATTTATATTTATTATGTATAGATAACTATAAAATATTTATATAAACTCTGCTTGCAGCCTGCGCTATTTGTTGTCTTTGTGTACGGAATATTCAAATAGAAAGTACCCTACATTCCCGAGTATTCGGTTCGCAACTATCAGACCTAGAAGACTTCTTATTGTAATTAAATCAGGAAGACAAGGTGTTGCATTGGCAGCATCGCCACACAGCAAATTAAAAACTAGGTTTTGAGTCTTATCTTAGGTTTATCTTTTCACATCTATATAATTATTTATCAGTGAAAAATGAAATCAATTTGAGCCAATTTTCTTAGGAATTAGATCAACGATTTATGTTAATGTTTTGTTTATGCTTCCTGCATTTAAGTTGAGCATTGCAGAATTTATATTAAAATGTGAACTGTTTATATTCTTTAACTTACTTTTTCTCTAATAAATTCTTCAATCGTGCAGCTCAGTTTATAAACAGCCAGCACAGAGATTTCTATTTTAACTCGGCAGATTACAGGAACTGCTTCTATGATTCAACGGCTGCGTTATCTTTGAGATAAATGGATGGCTTGGTACTCAAGAAGAAGTGAAAAAATATTTATAACAGTGAGTTTCAGTATAAAAACTGTTTTCTGGTATTGGTGGGCAAAGAAATGAATTCATAGACCTCCGGCCTATCCGGCTTTTTTATTATCCGGTCAGTTCTTCCGCCACATTAGACCGGATATTCTGGAATGTATAGTAATTGTCAAAAAATTCAAAATCAAGAGTTTGACGAATCTCCACCATATTAACATTTTTACTAGGGAATGTTTTGGAAAGTTTGAAGAGAATTACTTCTGCTGATGTCGAAAAACGTCCAAAAAACGTTATTCCTTAACTTTATTTTGTATAGAAATGTAGCATCTTAATTCACATATATAAATGGCGGGATATTTCAATTGCATTATTGCACACGAATACAACGTTGGAACTACTTCGCTTCAGAACAATAAATGTTTACATATATAGAAATATCTATTTCTAATTGATTTTTTATATTAATTTTATAATTAATATAAAATTGAATTGAATTGAATATAATAATATAATAAAATTGAATATAATTGAATCTATAATTAACACATTATAGATTCAAAGATTGCCATATATATTTAAAAGATGTAATAAAAATGTAAATTATTTGTTATTTTAAACTTTTGTATTTAAATTTGCGTTCTTTTTTAATTCTTATTATAAGTTCACACTTTCCCTATATATATGTATATATATTTGTGTGTGTATATATATACACACACGTTGTTTAAATATTCAATCGTTAATAGAATATTTTTTATTCATCTACTCTTCAAATACTTTTTTTTAAAACTTGTAGAGGGTGACATTCGATGTTAATACCTTTTTTTTTCCAAATATTAAATCATTAATTAAATTTAATTACTTTTTATTACTTTAAATAAGGTTTTCGCAATTTGTAATGGAAGTTGGAATTAACAGACTTTAGCTCAATTGATAAAATACAAGGCTTTCAGTATTTTTCACGTGAAGGTGCAAAATACGAGTTCAATTCTTGCGAAAACCAATAATTCTTTGATATTTAATATTTTTTTGATAAGTATTTAATAAAAAAAATAACTAAAACACAATTTTTCTTTGTTGATCTAAGTAGAAATGGACTGAATTAAAAAAAAATTATTACTTGATACACATAATTTTTTTATTGATTTGTAATTTTTGTTAATTATTTAAGAAGCAAATAAAAATTAATGAAACACTATTATCAATTTCTTCGTTTGCACGACTCCTTATAAGTTTTAATTACACCAAAATTAAAATTTAATAGCAAAAGTGAAAAGAAAGTTTTACGCCATGAATTGAATGAAAGCAATTTAATCCATCCGATCGTTAACTGCAATTAGTATGCTAAGTTTCGTTTTTGAAAGCAGTAGCAATTCCAAGTACAATATTAGCCAATAAAAGATTGCTCTCTGAAAAACAACAAAGTAATTTATTAAAACGCAATTCTGGTTTATTCCTACTTCATTTCAGTTCCGCGAGCACCTTAATGAAGTCCATAAATTCCTTACGAGTCTTACGTGCGGAACAGCCATGAAAATAATTTCATTCCACCACTTTTAGCCTCCAGCTAAACAAGATGAAAACGAACTCTATCCACCATGAAACGCGGACATTTTATTGCCCATTTTTTTTAAAGAAGTAAATGTTTATTTTTGAACTGCAAAAGTCAATGTTTCTTCCTTTGCATTCGTACTCGTAAATTCATCCGAACGAAGAAACTCAGTGTTCGTGTTCGTAACCAAACGATTTAGAAAAAGAAAGAATGAAAAAAAAAAAAAAGTAAATATTTAACGCTTGATGTTGATTTTCTCATTTTCCAGCCAGCTGTTCAGTTCGAATTGTTCGTTTTTTACTTGCACTAGAAATCAACTTTCTTAATCACAGAATAAAAACAAAAAGCAATTAGAAGATATTCATCTGACTGGTAATTTAGATAAAAATTTGGAGTCACTATTTTTTGTGTCTGATTCCAAATGGATAAATTTTCTCGCTAATGCGAAGTTCTTAGGAATGACAAATTTTGTTCTTTTATTTGTCTCTCCTGGAAATAAATTTCGATCAGAGTTAATTTATAATTTTTGCGCAAGACAGAGCAATACTTAACCCTTAAAGAAATGAGTCAAAATGTAATAAATTAGGAAGTCGATTGGGATAACTAAGCAGTAAATATGCTTGTTGTGTCTAGCTGTAGTAAATATGTGAATGCTTTGGATGTTTTATCTAGTTAAGAGACATTCTGTTTTGACATCTGACAGAACGATGCAATTCAGTAAGTATCACAGTATTTATGGAAATATAAATAAGAACCAAAACTAATCTTTTCCAGAACATTAGATGGAAAAACAGAAGTCAAAATATCTCATGAAACGGAAAAAACAAGTAATATATACATATAAATAATATTATTTATTAGTACTTAATTCCTACTTAGGTCAACAAAGAAAAACTTTATTTTATTGACTTTTTATTAAATAATAAGTAAAAAAATATTACGTATCAAAAAATTCTAGACTTTCACAAGAATTGCATTCTTGACTCTCACGTGAAAAACACCGAAACCCTTTCGATGTATCTACTGCCAGTTGATTTTAATCTTATTACATACTACTAAAACTATACTTTAAGTATTAAAAATTCATTAAATTTAATGAATTAATTAATGTTTGAAAAAATAATTATATCAACATCAAGTGTTATCTACTACGAATGAAAAAAAAGTGTATTTGAATTTGAGTGGATGAATAAAAAAGTATTTTATGAAAGATTGAATATATATATATAAAGTTAGTTTTTTCAGTTATAGTTTTGATTCGGTTGTGTTCCTTTTTGCTTGGCTTATCGTGTTGATTAATTTAGATTCATTTGTATTTTAGTTGTAGCTGCATTTGCACTCACTAAATACAATGATTGATTTTTAAATTTAAATTTTTAAACTTGTTTGAATCCGAAATAATTTTTAGTTTCAATTCCAATTTTATTTTTGTTTCCGTAATTAGTGTCGTTTTTGTTTGGTTTACATAATTTTATTAGTTTCGATTTGTTTCATTAATTGGCTCCATTTCATTTACTTTTCATTTTGTGATTTTTTAGCGTTTAATTCCGAATTAAATTTAAATTTCGATTTCGACCTGTTTCGTTTTAATTTTTGTTGACTAGGAAATGGGTTTTAATTATTTTAATGCTTTTATGGTTGTGCATATATATATATATATATATATATATATATAGGGAGAGTTGAACTAATGGTAGGGAATGAAAAAAGGCAATCTTATAATAAAATAATTCTTCATTGAAGGTAGATAAATAAATAATAATAAAAAAAAGAACAAATGAAATTAAATGAAACATCAATTCCAGGCTTGTTAGGGAAATGCGAGACAAGTCGAAAATTTACGACCGTCACTTTTTGCTCAATTTCAGGGTATTAAAGTTTGAAACTCCACCACTGAAAGCTTAGAAAAAAAAGGCATAAAAAAAAAGCCAAAAATTCCGGATATTCTGTAAAAAGGGATAAAATATAATAGGAATGTTAAATAGAATTTCCGTCGTTTTTTATACATAACGATGCCATTTACGGCGGCAGCTCCATATTTTAAAGCAATGTTCTTCGAGAACATTTTCTGCTTCGGCTATCTTCTAAGCCTTCTTTTCCCGCTTTAACGTCCTTAATGCCATTTCTGCCCGCCAAGAATGGGGAATGATACGAACTCCCATAAATTTCCGCTTATCTTATGGAATCAGATTCTTCGTTCGTTTTCTTTGTTTCTGCAGTAATGGGGAGAGTTATTATAAGCCTTCTTTTACTTAAGCCTCATATCTTGGTGTATCGATTTTTGCTCCAGTCGGACGACCTGGTACCCGCTAAGGTCGTAAAATTAATGCTGTTAATTTGAGTCCCCGTTACTTTGCTTCGTCCACGGAACTGAAATGAGTTGAGAATTAACGGGTTTTCCTAAATTTGCTTGCTTCGCGTTTATTGGTCTCGTTACGGAAGGAGGAGAGAACGGTTGATGAAGATGAAAGTTTGAAATCTTTAAATTTAATAATGGAGAGGGAAATAAAAGAGTGCGTTTGCGTCAGAAAATTTTAGATTGTGGTTTAGTGTCAGAATTCGATACTTTTAATTTATGGCAACATAAACGCGAAGAGATGATTGGTTTCATTTCCTTCAAGTTGAATCAATGAAAATACTATTTATAAGAATATGTTCAGTACTAAGGAAATAAAATAAAGCTAGATTTTGAAAAACTTTAATTAAATACAGTTTTGAGAGGCCCTAAATTTGAAATATTACGTTTGTTGCAAAATTTAATTTATAATGGGTTATACAATTTATTATTTGGTGTAAAATAAAATACAGCTCAATTAACTAACTTCAAAATGATTAAACACTTTAAAGGAAAAAAAATCACAATTAATATTTCATAAAAACATAATCAGAGATTTCAAAAACAGTTCTGATTGTGATCACTCTACTCAGGTTTAAAGATTATTATTATTTTTTTTTTTTGATTAACATGAAAATAAGGAAAGATAATGCCATTAAAGACGTAGCCTCTTTACTTTCTAGTATGCGTTACATAGAAAAAATTTTGTAATCGTTAAAAAAAATTGGAGCTCAAGATTTTGACAAATCTCTACGTTTTAGACTTCCCTGAGTTTAAAAATACATTTTCGGGAAATGTCCATCAGTCCGTCTGAGGCAAAGATAACTCAAAACACGCTTTGCTATTTGATGAAATTTGACATCAGGTCTTTATACCAAATTTGTTGATATCTATCAAATTTTGAGCAAACTCTTTTCATAGGAAGTCTGTCCCTCTGGCTGTTCGAAACCCAGCCAACTACAAAATGAAGAGAGATAAACCAGATGGATAAAATTCGGTACCCAGATTTAACATCTATTGTGTAGACACGTGAAATTTTTAGTCATATCCAACTAGGAATTGTCTGTCTGTGGGTTTATAATTTCAGAAGCATATAAAGATCTCAAAAACGCAATGAGTTAAATAAATTAAAAGTGAAAAGAGACTTTTGTGATAAGAAATGTAACTTTGTATCAAATTTTTGTTTCAATAGGTTGATGTACACGCGCTTAAAACACAAATTCGATTTTCGTAAGCTATTGCCAGGAACTCTCGCCAAGTATGACACGTTAAATTTAATAAAGATGCTAAATTTATGCCAATGATTTATATTTTGTAGTTATTGTAGCCAGCATCATACATTCTCTGGAATAGCGTCTTTAATAGAGAGTATACGAGAAAGTTTCGGTATGTAGATACTCGTCAAAATCTTGATGCCGAACTATTTTGATGATTTAAAAATGTTCTTTTTGGTAAAATCCTATTTTAGCCCACCTCTGGCGACTTTTTCAAAATCTCGCCAATTTTTCAAAATCTTGCCAAATCGGAAGTATTTGAATTAAAAGGTTAAAAAAAAAAAAGAATTCTTACCTTTCGCCAAAAAATTCCTATTATTCGCCAAAGGTGGGCTAAAATCAGATCTACCCGTACTTTTTGTATGTTTCACATTGCGTTATTATTAGTTATTATTTCTTAAAAAAGTTATTTAAAGTTATTGTTTCTTAAAAGAAAATAGGTTAAAAAGTTATTATTTCTGGAATTATCACACCGAGTTTATTTATTTCATGATATATTTAAACTTTCATGAAAAAAGTGTAGGTTAGATTTCTCAAGGTTAATTATTACATTCATTTGATCTCTTCGTGGTATTCTGAGCAATCAAGAGGATATTCGGTTTGTGTCTCACAATCGCTTTTATAAAGCAGAATCGTATTCTGAGCAAGCAAGAGGAGATTCGGTTTGTGTCTCACAATCGCTTTTATAAATCTAAATCGTATTCTGAACAATCAAGAGGAGATTCGGTTTGTGTCTCACAATCGCTTTTATAAAGCAAAATCGTATTCTGTCCCAAGCCAAAGCAGACAGCTACGAAACAGTTCCACCCATTACCAGTGTGCAGCACTATCCAGCAGGTTATCAGATTGATCAGCAAGAGACTATCAATCAATTTAAGACATTTCAGATTATCGCATGGCAGAATAATCCCTCACTCCATCTTTTTGTTGTTGTTGTTGTTTATGCTGTTTATAGTTCACTATTTGTTGTGACCCACTTTAAATGATTAGTCCTCATTTAAATGTTTCTTGAAGTTTCTTAATTTCCCAAATGTTTGATGATGCTACATTGTGTATTTAATGATGCTTCGTGATGCTCCCCCGCCATTATCGGCAGACCAGAGTTCGGCGTTGAGACTGTAAGACGTGCAGCATACGCTTTGTATTTTTTTATGTTTTAAATATTAATTTAGTTACGTTTTGCCCTTTCAAGTATTAATAAATACAATTTACATATTAATGCTGAGCGTTGCCTTTCCCCACATTCACACACACACACACATATATATACAGATAAACAAGAAAACGTTAATATTACATTCGAATTATGTTCCACGTCTTTAACTCAGCAGGAAGTTAGCTTTATATTGATTGCTAAACTTGTTCCGAACGGACAAACAGATGGGGCAAAAATTGAGTTGAAAAATTTGCTAAAAAAATGTCCAAACTTTCGAGAAACTGTTTACTTCCTGTCAAATATACAACTGATTCGAATGATCAATTAAATATGTTGATGACCCGTATGACTCGATGTCAACGGGAAAGAGACATACCAAGTGATGATAAGCAACAAAAGTTTGCGGGAAAAACATTTCACATGGACCTTATTATCGGGCAAATAAAAAAAGTAATTATCATTTTCACAGACCGAAAGGAACTTTCGTAGTTGATTGATAGTTTGAATTATAGGGTTATATCATAATGTGATATTCCGATTTCGGTAAAAATACTTTGCAGTAACCTTATTATTACCAGAACAATAAAAGAGGCTAATTATCATTTTAACAATCAGAAAAGGAAGGTAATAGTTTTTATTGATCGTTAGTTAATCCCAATTAAAAGATGGGAAAGAACTTAATGATATAGGACGAAACGTCTGAGTAACATCGTTAAATGAATTTAACTAGAGTGATCTACTCTCATTAAAAAAAAAAAAAGAATTGCCTATTGGCAAAACGCCAATAAGTAATTTCCTTTTTATCAATATATAAAGATAAATAAGAAAATTTCATCAATTTTTATTAGAATTTAAGATATAAGGGTGAAATAGCATTAAAAAAAACACAACATAATTTTTGTGTTAATAATAATAAAAATAAAATAATTTAATAATAATTATAATAATTTTAATAACAATAAATGATAATTTTAATAATAATAATTT
>JAPMOQ010027759.1:1498271-1522092 GCA_026543055.1 Argiope trifasciata | reverse complement strand
ATAATAATTTTAATAACAATAAATGATAATTTTAATAATAATAATTTTAAAAACAATAATAATTTTAATAATAAACATAATAATAATAATTTTAATTTTAATAATAAAAATAATAATAGTAATTTTAAAATTAATAATAATAATAATTTTGTTGTAATAATAAAAAGAACACAATCAAAATTTAAGTGTATTTATGAGAACTTGTGCAACTAAGTCTCCTATGCTAAGTTTAAAAGGCAGTCGAGATTATGAGCTGAAAATTTCTTACCAGCCTATAACATCGTATTAATAAATTTTCATTAAATTAGTAACTTATTATAATGAGGCATTAATTCGCAAATTTTAATGATTTTTGTATTTTCGATAGGGAGAATTAAAGGAAAATTTCAAAATTCTCCATTATCTTCCCCTTCCACCTTGTTCTAAAAGACCCATCAACGAACTCGGTGAAGATCTTCATCTTCACTTCAATTATTCTGCGAGAGTTGAAATCTAATCAAAATTACCTTTTATTTATCGCGTACGGAAGACAAGATGAGTAAAATACTACCCGCATACTGTCTTACCGTCAGGAGAAAAACCCAAGTAACCCTAAAAGTCGGCTTGAAAACGGGATGTTCTATCACATTTTAGGAGTGAAATGTGGCGCATGTGTGAAATTTCTTTTGGCGCCAAATGAACTGGTTAGAAGTATCATTATAATTAGAAGAATCGCTGGTTAGAAATCTCATTTTGCTTTGTACTTCGATCCATGCTTGCGATAATGTACAAATGATTGCTATTTAATTGTTAAAATATTATAAATATCTGACGGTGTTAATTTGTTTGATCAACTAAATTATATCATGATTTTGAGTAAAATTATTTCACTTACATATTCAGTAAGTAATAGATGCCAGCTAAATAATTTTGAGTAATGTTTTAATTTATTAAAATTCTTTGGACATATTTATTCTTCAATAATTTGTGGAGATTAAGATATATATTCATATGTATGCGGATATTATCCACATTTTTGTCTTAAATTACCTCGCATTAATTTCATTCTAAAATGCCATCTTATTTCCAGACCTATTTCCCAGTTTTTTTTTTTTTTTTTTTTTTTTTTTTTTGAAAACTTAAGTAAATCTAACAATTGCTCTAGAAAACTGATAACTCCCGCACACAGTGAGAAGCGATAAAAATTTCTTATGCTTATGACATTTTTTTATAAATACCCAAATTTCAATTTACTAGGTCTGTAAGCTTCTAAGAAATCCCTAGATATATAGAATTTCTTTGTAAAATAACTTCGGGGAAAATAATCTGTCATTTTTTTATATTGTGATGTAAATAAACGTTTATTTATCGTACACATTATTACTCTGTCTAAAATAAATCCATATATCTATATAAACACACACACACACACACACACACACACACACACACACACACACACACACACACACACACACACACACACACACACACACACACACACACACACACACACACACACACCCACACACACACACACACACACACACACACACACACACACACACACACACACACACACACACACACACACACACACACACACACACACACATGTGTGTGTGTGTGCTGTAGAATATCAGTGTTTATTTTAAATTAGAAATTTATTAAGGAAAAATTTAAGTGTATGTATCAGAAATTATTGCTGCTGAATCCTTTACGTTGTTGTTGGAGAGGCACTTTCAACAAAGCAACACGAAAGAAAAAAAAGAGTTAGGAAGCACATTCAGAACTTATATAAGTTCAAATTGTAATTTTCTCAAAATTTGGTTAAGTAAACATTTATATTAGCCGCATGATTTTCACGTATTTCTGCAGCTTGCTTTTTCGCAATTAAAGTTATGGAAATTGGACCCTGAAAAAAAAATACCACACTACTTAAGAATTAAAGTAAAAGTGAAGCTTGAATTCAAGTAATTAAAATCTAATAACTTTTAAGAACGCGGATAAATTTGCAGCGGATCACCTTGCCATCTGAATTTTTGGTCCCCAGAGCGGCCGTGCCGCAGAGAAGTTCGAACTAAACATGGAAAACAGCTCAACTCCACTTAACATTACCTCATGGATATAAACGAGACCTCTCGCCTCGCTATGGGTATTGCGACGCATAACGCCTTTTTCTTGTTTGAAGTGTCATCGTAAATCTTGAGTTCTATTTTGGTTTTATGTCCTTTTAGTGTACGAATAAATATGATTATAAAATACCACCCGTATAAATTAAATTCATTAGATATATACTTGACTCATAGAGTATTGAATTATTTGCCTATGCGTTACTGATAATAAGCAATAGTACCAAACCATCTATCTTATAAGATAACCCTTCTTTACAATAGTTAACAGATAGCAAAGAAGGGGTCATCTAACTAGATTGAAGACCCCGATATTAAGATTGAGTCGTGGCAAAGAACGTGTGAAAAATCGTGCCTGGAGAACCGTTGTAATAAGTAACATTCCTAAAAGGAACCTATTTAAAAGCGCACAATGTTGCAAAAAAACGCATTTCGTCGAAATCCTGGCACCTCCCCTACCACTTTCTTTTATTTCGAAACCAGTCAATCACCTAATCTTCCGTTTTCCATCATTTTCGGGTATTATCACGCGAAACGAGACCATCAATTCCAAAGCATGTTGTCTTTCATCATAGCCATTTTAAGATAAGAAAGCATTCAGCTACTATTACGCATAAAAGTATATCCTAATGCACTACAGAAGTCAATGAATCCTAACCTAAACCATGAGACTTCAACCATCCTTTAAAAAAAAGTCAGAAACGACTGTGGTTTGAGAATAGTATTATAGAATAAAATCTAAAGAAGGATAAGGACTCCAATAATCGTGACTTCTAAGAAGATGACCTCTTATCTTTATGCAGAAGTTTTATTGCCTTTTAACGTATTTCTTTTCTTTTCTTTATTTTTTTTTATTTTCTCTTTTTGTAATCATTACTGCTTTCTCTCAGAACTAACGACTTCGGTTTTTACTTTACGACTCAATTTACGACGGAAAAATTTGTCGATAAAATCAAAACACCCCGTTAAGAAAGGGATTGTAAGACACGACAGATAATTTATGAATTATGAGGCAGAAAGAACCAGTTGGAGATAAACACGAATTGTATCATTAATTATATACATATTGGCTGATTTGGCGGCTAATGTCATGTTGGAAAAAGACTGATTTTGTATCGGGTATCACGAACTTTGCTTTGGAAGCAAGTTATATTTATATTCCAGCTCTCTCTGAAACTTTCCCGCATACTTTGAAATAGAAGCTTTGTTCCCTTTACTCAGCATAAAGTTGTGGATATTAGATAAGGCTAAGAATAATTTGTATGATATTAGCAAAAGATGGTTATGAAGTAAAGAACTTTGGTTTGAATCTTGTATTTTTATTGAATCTATTGCGAGAATATGCATTTTGGACACCTTTTTGCTACCAAAATTAGATTCAGCATGATAGTTATAGTCATAAGATCACATAACGAATTTCATTGATTTAAGTCCTTGCATTAATTAATTATTTCATCTATATGCATGCTAAATTACAGATGACAAACAGTCAACCGTTTGACAGATTTTGATAAGAATCTACGTTTTAGATGAGTATAAAATTTTGTGCACTTAATTCTTTGCGTTTGGTAGTTATCGAGTTTACTTGTCCTTAAACAGTCTTGACAGATAGACTTCTTATGAATGGATTTCGTTCAAAATTTGATAAAAATCTAGGATTTTGGTTAAAGATAATCTTTCTTGATTATTACTTTCTACCTAAGAAATAATTTGGTTGTTCTGAACCAAAGTTTATTTTAAACTTTTTGTTTTCAATGATTTCGGATTGTACATGAAAAATCGTATTTGCACCAGTTTAATGTAAATAAATAAGCTTTTTAATAATAACAATTACATATCAGAACAACTTTTCCTATCAATTTCTTAATAAATAATTTTATAGCATATTTTGCAACGAAGCTCTTCATTTTTTTATAGTTACGGCATATTTAAAAATAAATCTGTACTGTACTGTTCTGTTTTTTTTTTTTTTTAGCAATTTTGTGTTTATTAATTGAATCGACAGCCTTAAAGACATCGGGTAGATGCACAAGTTCCACTGAAGATGAGAAGATTTATTTAGATATATTTTATTCACCGAGAAGATTTTCATTGAAAAGTCTGTCTCCCGGCAATTCGGACATAACACGATTACTATGGTAAGAGGAGAGCTAGATAAATAAGATTCTGTACGCATATTTTATACTAGCCGCATTTGGCGACCAGCTGGTTCGCCATGAGTAAAGCGTTCTAAAATTTTCAATTAAATCACATATTCATTAGCCTTGAAGTAATTCCGGGCATTGATAGACCTGAAATTAATATTTTCTTTAAGATGACGGACGGAAAGTTCTAAAAGTACACCTTTTCCTAATAAAATTCTTTAATTTTATAAATCAGTCAGTTGTAACCATCGGTTATGCTTCCAAAATATAAAAAAAAAATCGGTGATGTTGCCAAAATATTAAATATGTTTTTTTTTTAAAGAAAGCGAGAAAGGGAAAAAAGTATTAAATTTATGATACAGATATTGCTAACGATTACATAAATATGCCATTAAGTCAGGATTTCAATGCATATCCTGTCTAAATTCAATCAAGTTTACCGTAAATAAAGAAGATTTATGTAGTTAATGATATAGATATTGCAAACGATTGTAGAAACCTTTGCTTTGCATTTATTTTTTAAAGAAGATATCACATTTTATATTTCTTTTATTTTATCCAGTCACGTGCTGAAAATTGCATTTCTTTAGATTTATTTTGCGATGATAATTTTTTTATTTGAACTTCCGGCATTCTTTTATTTTATCCGATCACGTGATAAAAACATGGTTAAATTATTTCTTTAAAAATTCGTTAAAAATAGAAGCTTACATTATAAATTTAAAAAACTGATACTGTTAGAAAGCTAATTTTTTAATCTTTAAATTGATGCAAAAATCATGTTTATGCAATCATATTTTCGGAAGTTATAGCGGAAAAACGTCGAAATTTTGATTAAATTTTAATTAATTCAAATTATAATTAAAAATTCGAAAAAGGGGCTCCGAGGTGCACATTCCGGATCTCCAAGGTATACATGTACCAAATTTGGTAGCTGTAGGTCCAACGGTCTGGCCTGTAGAGCGCCAACATACACACACACACATTGAGCTTTATTATAAGTATAGATATAGAATAGATATAGATGTATAGAGTAGACATCTGTCAAATTTTGAGCCAAATAAAACTAAGGGCGACCGTCTGTCGGTCTGTACTTTCACTTACAAGTAAAAGCAGTAATTCAGAAAAGCAGTATTATGATGATTTACTAATATGATAAATAAGTCAAATTTAGAAGAGTATTTTGTGCCAAATTTTTGTTTGAATATCTGTCCCCCAAATTCTATTTTTGAATATTATTAATTTATGCCAGGAATTAATCGCTAAACAAATCGCCAAGGTTCACACGATACATTCAGTAAAAATGTTAAATTAACTCCAAAAATCAATGTTTCGTTAACTATCGCACTCCAATGCCATGTAAGGGGATCTCTGGTATGTCAAGTTTGTTGGAAGTATACGAGAAATTTTGTAAAGACTATTTGCATTGGTTTTTCTATTATAAAAAATCTTAAAATTGTGCAAAAATTTGAAAATAAAATCATAATAATGCAAAATGTAGATATCTTTTCTCAATAAAACTTGCTTTGAAAAAAATACCTTTTGACTTTTAGAACAAAGCCTTCTGCATTGTGTACGAAAGAATTAAAAGAAATATACATAATTGCATTCGAATAATGAATTTAAATCTCGTAAAGAATCAGACGATTATTTTTAAACCCATTCAGTGAATGAATTCAAAATGTTTTTCTAACAAACATGTAACACTACAATCATCTGTGGCTGAAGGTCTAGCATTCAGGGAACTTGCGATAATTCAAATGCCGGAATGTTTTCATTAATACCAAGAGAATGCATTATCTTTTAATGAGTTTACTTTAGATTTCCGGTAACTTGCGCTTTAATTCAAGGACTTTAAATTTGATTAAAAGGGAAATGTTTTGAATCTAGAGGAAAGTAATTTGGGATCGGGATTCGGCCATAAATTACTTTTAATTAAGTAACGTTTCATTTCTTATCGGAATGCGCACTCCCACGAAGTTATTTAATTAACTTAAATTTTCATCCGAGAATAAATTAAGAGGAGCAATGTTCATTTCTTTCTAATGTCTAACTGCGAACTCTGTTTCATTGAGTTTTAAAATAAAATTGTTTGTTGAAACTTTGGCGAATTAAAGAGAGAAAAAAAAGTGCATTGATTGAGTTTAAAATATTTAGAACGTGGATTTAATTTGAACTAATTAGAATATAAACAAGACATTCAACTTAAGCGTCATCTTGTGTTTTATGTACTTTTAGCGATGGAGAATAACACACAACTCCATCCTTTAAAAAAATAAATATTTAATTAATAATTCTTACAGTTCTTTGAATATTTGATGAAATAATATACCGTACACATTGATGATTTACTTAATTCCAAGTTTGAGCAGCAGCAAAATAAATAGGAAAATGATAACATTTACTAAGTTCCATCAGTCAGTTATTCTAAAATCATAATAATAATTTCCTGTTGATGCCAACGCCAAAAGTAGAATGTACTTGATCTATAAGAGCTCCTGTTGCCAACGCCACATACTCTCCAAAGAAGACAAAGAAAAATTAGTAGGAGTGGTTTCCCCGAAACCTTCTCGCATACACTCCAATAAAGCTCTTAACTTCCTTCTGAAAAAAAATTGCAAACCTTAGTTAAGGCCACGAATATTTTGAATGGTATTGATAAACGAGAGTATTGAAATATAGAAATTTGACGTGAATTTTTACTAAATCTATCGTGACAATATGTACAGAATGACCATAAAATAACCTTTCTTGTTTGGCTTCATCTCGAGCTAAAATAGGCGAACGAAATGAGACTATACATATCGTGGAAGGAATGGAAAAATGAATTCTGCAGAAAAAAAATTAGTATTAAAAGCTGCCAATAGTGGAAATACTATCGCTGTGAAAGTACATTATGAATGCGTTCATAAAACTCACCGAAAATAATTTTTTATTCATCTACATTAAGGTAACCAGAGCGTCGTGCAACCTTTTTTATATTCTGAACTTCAATATGTACTACATATTGCATACGGTGTATAAAATTATTCACAATGTCGATCTTCATAACAGCCGGTCTCATGTTCTGAACATACAAATTGAAGATTTACTTCAGAGCAGTCACGGCATTATATAGTTAAGTGTAGAACAGTTTTAGCAATAAAGTACGCTGAGGTAAGGTAGGGCCCATATTAAGAACACATCAACAATCGATGAATAACAAGTCAGAAAGAATCAAAAACACATCATTAGTTAAGAACCTACTGCTAACAGGTCCCTTTTTACAGGAATGCATATCACTGCTATCACGCACGCACTAAAATTTTACATAATCCATCTTGATATTTAAATTTCTCGTATGTACGTAACAATAGTGTCAATATTTTCCCCTACAGAAACTTTTGGTACAATTTTTTTTCTGTGTAATTCATTTTTCTATGCCTTCCTTAGTCGGTATATGAAATGTCGTTTTGTTTCCATCATTCGTTTTAGCTGTAGTTATCCTCAAACAGGGAATTTTATAGCCATCCTGCATTTTGCAGAATTTTTGCCAACGGAATTAATCTAAAATTCGACACACAATTATAATTATGGTCACATTTTGAACAACATATTGAAATTCGTTTATTTAAGTCATTGCGTTTACGTGCATGCTAAAATAAAACATAGACAGAAGAAAAAAAAGAGAGACTAGCAGACAGCCAATCGTTTCACAAATTTGGTTCCAAATTTGATATGAATCCATATTGTTACGAACTATAATGTTGCTTCTCAGCAGGGATAATGCTATCATAAGAAAGGCCGTTTTACGATCAGCTCTGTGGATGCTGATCGGGTGCCATGTCAGAGAACTTAAACATTGGCGACAAACGTCGCGATCGATTGGTGACTCAGCGAGGATTTGCGACTAAGGCAACAAAATGGATATTGCTAATAACTTCCTAATTTTTCACAATCTATCCAATAGGAACTGATATACGCCCTGATTGGCCGAGAAGGTTCTCTACCCTTCTCCCGGGTGCTATAAAAGGCCAACTGTCTCAAGTTGCAGTGGTTAATTGAATCGTAGACCAGTAACGAGTCCTCAAGAGGTTAGCAAAGCAAAGGCGGAGTCAAGCTAAGGCTGAGCTGAACAGTGTACCTTGTTGTCTATTGTGGAAGCAGATTCGAGTCCTGTGTGTGGAGTAGCCAGTCTTGTGGAAGTGACAAGACAAAGGAGTGTTTCAGCCATCTGGAGAGACCGCAAGGCGAAGCTTCGCTGATCCCTTCTCCTGCTGAATTCTGTCTGACCTCTTTGTGCGCAGTGGTCGATTTCTACTTGTGGGCTACAGATGATGCTGAGTGTATGTTCCGGCTGCACACAGTTGTCGTCTTTGTGCTGTCTTCGTGTAAATAAAAGCCGCCGTTATTTCCTACTGAGACCTGTTGGTTGTGTTCTCAAACATTGTACCCACTACAAGCAACACGGTGATTCGTAACAACATACAACATACCCACAAATTTTATTTACAAAGCCCCTTACGCTTTGTAGTTACCGAATCCTCTTTAATTTGGATAATTTCATTCAAAATTGGGCTGCGAGTCCATTCACCACATTTCCTTCTTCTTGCACAAAGATCATTTATGAATTATTTTGTTCATACGCAGGCAAGCGTAATGCGAATTAAAAAAAATATTTATTCACGGAGGTCTGAAACGGGATCATCAGCAAAATCTTGAGATTGAATATTTACTTTCTTTTCTCCTTAAAGTGAAAGTCATCGCTTAAAAAAATAATCGAACTCTAAATTTTGACGAATTTCTACGTTTTAGATAACGGTTTTAGTTCGAAAAACACATTTCTGAAAAATGTTCGTCTGTCTTTCATGAGCAAAGATTGACGCAAAAAACAAAATGCTTTGTCCTAGATGTTTAAAACGGTATACGAAAATTACTCAAAAGTTGCAGATTTTTACCAAGTTTCGAATAAAATCTGTTCAGAGGAGGTTCTTCCGCCTGATTGTTCGATAGTTACAAAAGAAAGCGAGTTAGATAGATGAAATTCGAGACACAGATTTATCATTTATGGTCTAGACGCCTCTCAAATTTCAAGCCACATCCAACAACGGGATAATTGTGTATACGGAATGCAGGAAAAACTCAAATGAAACCTAAATTGAATTATTCTTGATTTCTAAATTTCATACTTTTCGAAATGAACGAAAAAATATTTCCATAGAGAAACTTAAGGAAACAATGTATTAAAAATCAATAAAAAATGTATTTTAATCGCTTTTAAATTAAACTTGAGAGGAAAGCTCAAATAATACCCTCAAGAAAATTTTAAAAGATAACGGAATTAAAATATCGTGCGGAAGAATTTAACTTTTTGAATTCCTACTATTAGTTCACACTCTCCCTGTATATATTTATTCATATATCTCGAACAAATTTTCAATCGCTAATAAGATACTTTTTATTTATCCACTTAAGTTCAAAAACTTTTTTTAAAAATTTGTAGTGGATGACACTTGATATTAATATAGTAATTAATAATTTTCAAATAATAATTAAATAATTTAAATAAATTAGTTTGGATACTTTCAAATACAATTTAGCAGTTTGTAATGAAAATGAAAAATGAAAGCAACAGGTAGTGTCTCAATCGGTAAAATGCGAGCAATTCAATATTTTTCACCTGAAGGTGAAGAATGCGAGCTCAATTCTGGAGAAAATCAATAATTTTTTGATACTTAATAATTTTTTGTGATAAATTTTAAATAAAAAGTCACTAAAATAAAAAAATTTCTTTGTTGACGTAAGTAGGAATTGAATTAAAAATTTTTTTTATTAAACTACTTGTTATTTATTATTTTTTTAATTTTCCACCAAAGTGTTATTTATTTTAGAATTTCTCAAATAAACTATCTCAAAGGTACAAAAAAAAATCGAACAACAAAAATTGGTTTAATTTTTTTTAGATATTAACTAATCTTTTTCCTGTAATCATTACAGACGATACTATTTCAGAAGAGGAACTAATAAGCCATCCAAAACTGCACCAAACATTAAATGAAACAAAATATATTAATTTTATAATTTACACTTAAAAGTACTTTAATTAAAAATTAATTTAAAAGTACTATTATAATTACCTCTGTACAAAATAATTTGGCTGTAGATGCAATAAATTTGTCTGGTATTACAATTGCAATATAAGTACGGATACTTTCTTTAAAAAAGAACAATAAATTCTTTAATAATTTTTTGATACGTCGTTTTAAACGTCATTTTTAAATTAATAATGAAAAAAATATTAGAATTAAAAGTTTATATCAAAACTGAGATATTTTATTTAGAATTTGAATTATCGTTTGATCTTTCAAATGGCAATTTGTATATATTTTTTTAACTATCGTTTGATCTTTGTTTAATGCAATCCTGACTTCCGTTTCGTTTAATCCATCCGTCGCTACTGTTTCATCAGTTTTAAGTGGAACTCCTAATGATCGTTTTACAGCTTTTATAAACAAATTATGACTCCTAATGACTTTCTTTTAGTTTCTTTTTTCTTTCATTCTGACGCCGTTTTGTTTTCATTGTGTTTAAATAGTAATTCTGCTAATGTATGCAAATTGCGCCAATGAAAAATACAAACAAGGTGTTTATATTAGAGATGGTTATTTAGTTTTTATTATATACTAGCAGCCTTTGGCGACCAGCTGGTTCGTCATGAGTAATGCGTTCTAAAATTTTCAATTAAATCACATATTCATTAGCCAAAATTTAAGAAATAGTTAAAGTTTAAAGATTCAGTTATTAGTAGTTAAAGAGTCGGTAACTTTATTCGAAGAAACTTTTTGAGTTTATTGCTCTAACAATTTATCGATTATGCTTCCAAAATATTAAAAATGTTTTTTTCGGTGATGTTGCCAAAATGTTAAATATGTTTTTTAAAGAAAGCGAAAAAGGGAAAAAAATTATTGAATTAATGATACAGATATTACAAACGATTATAGAAATATGCCATTAAGTCGGGATTTCAATGCATATGCTGTCTAAATTCAACCATGTTTACTGTAAATAAAGATAATTTATGGAATTAATGATATGTATATAGCAAACGATCATAGAATCCATTGCCTTGCATTTATTTTTTTAGAAGATATCACATTTTATATTTATGTTATTTTATCCAGTCATGTGCTGAAAGTTGTATTTCTTTAGATTTGATTTGCGATGATAGTTGTTGTTTTTTTATTTGAACTTCCGGCATTGTTTTATTTTATTTTATCCAGTCACGTGCTAAAAAAACATGGTTAAAATATTTCTTTAAAAATTCGTTAAAAATAGAAGCTTAAGTTATACATTAAAACACTGATGCCATTAGGCAGCTAATTTGTTATTTTTAAATTGATGTAAAAATCATGTTTATGCGATTATATTTTCGGAAGTTATAGTTGAAAAACGTCGAAATTCCGCTTAAATTTTAATTGATTCAAATTCTAATTAAAAATTCGAAAAAAGGGCTCCGAGATGCACATTCCCGACCTCCAAGGTATACATGTACCAAATTTGGCGCTCTACAGGTCAAACGGTCTGACCTGTAGAGCGCCAACACACACACACACACACACACATTGAGCTTTATTATAAGTATAGATAATGCTACCAAAATGTATTTTAATCTAATACTATAATACGAGGAATGGTTGCCAAGTCGAAAATCGCCCCAGAATTAATAAACTCCGGTAAACTTGGGGGTCTGGGGTTTTTGGCCACGAGGACTCGATTGGCGCCGGTTTTGAAGCGCTACGGTCGAGCAGTTGGGAGTTACAGATAGGATATTTTCAAACTTTATTAGTTCGCCATAATGGCTACTTAAATTTTCAAGCGGTAACGTGCTGCCATCTATAGCCAATATAGCGAACTAATAAAGTTTTATGTTTATGCTGTTATAGGTTTATAATATGTTTCTTATGTATGTATATATGTTTGGTTTTTCTAAATAAATTTGTCAAAAATATTGAACTTCAACACACTTCAATCTTTACCTTTACTTTACCTTTGTATAGAATAGTTCCCTTTCCAAACTCTAACTTTGTTTAGAATAGTTTACAATGGTGCACTTTAACCGGTTATCTTTTCACCAATGGTTTCACAAATTTTCTTATGGCATGTATTGTTTTGATGAATCACAATTGAAAATTTAAATCTTCGATTTAGCTTCGATACCTGTTTTCTCCGAGCGGAGCTCGGTCACCCGCTGGTATTAATTTAAACGTAAAATAAATGAATAGTTTCTTTCATTACCAATCTGATGGAACACCAAGCTTTACAATTCTAAAAGAATGTACAAATCTAATGTATAAAAATGATTATTTGTTTGTTCATAGTTTACATACTGTAGTACCGTTCATTTATTTCGATAAAACATTGCCAAATTATTGGTTGATTGCACTTAATATTATTTTTTTTTTGACGGCAGCAACGCGCTATGTGTCAGCTAGTAAATAATTAAAATAATAACTAAGAGGGGATTATAGCCTTTGTCGCTCCATATCCCATAATATTTACATTCAAGATAATAACTAAGTGAAATGCAACTTTGATCGAGGTAACAAGACAACAAGGAGAAAAAGAAAAGCTTTTTGATTTTGATAAAGATTTATCTGTTTTTAAGATTGTTTTTTTTTTTTTTTCGTTTTTGTATATTATGCACTTGTAGTGATTTGTTTAAAACCGATTTTAAGATTTTGAGTATATTTAAACAGATTTAACATATTTAAACCGACACATCCTGTACATGTCTTTGAAATACTCTCCTGCAATAGTTTTGTTCAGAAACATGACTTTTCTCCAACTCAATTAACTGGTTGGAAATATAATTTAATATATAGAATGAAATAATGAGTAATTAATATGCGGATGTGATTGGTGTCTAATAGTTAATTTCTAATCGTCATAGACAGGTATATCTTGCCTGCTGGAAAAATTCTTTAAATGATATAAAGAATTATATTTTATGTTATTTGAATTATATTTTTGTTATTGATTATATGTTGGTGTGGCACCTCGTAATTGAGGATGAGATGCTTCTTGTATAGTGGTTGGAGCTCGCCAACCGGTGGGTACAATAAAGGTGGAGGTTTGACCATGCCATCGATGACGGGATGTATTTCCTTAGGGAATGATTGTACCGTGGCTGTCGATGATCCTTAGAATCAAACCACAGTTCTAGCCAGTGTTGCTATAGCGGTGGTCCGGTCATTCAGTATTTATTTCCGAGTGCCTTTGGTCAGGACGGAGAGTCAGTAGTATGATTTACCCCAATGGGAAAGATAACTGCTTATTGATTCTGTTGACACGAGACTACTTTTCAGTGGATTTCTGTGGACAACTTCAGTTCCCGTCTGTGTTGCTGTAAGGACGGTCTGGCCATTCTGTAACTTTTCCGCGTGCCTTCGAGTGAGTTGGAGGTCAGCAATATGATTTTTGCTATCTGAGTTATTAAATATAATGCTCGAAAAGATCACGAAGTATAAATTTTTGTGCAGTTCTCTATCATGTATTGCAAAATCATAGTTATAAGAAAAGTAACTATCTAAAAAGGGGTTAGGCCTCTACTGCGACCAAAACCTACCATATTCTGAAATTTCGAATGTTTTTGTTTTAAGTCAATCAACGACCATCTCGAGCTGATGTCAGCCCCCATCTTTACTTATTGGAATAAGAGGGCGATTATTTTGAATCATTTACAACTGTAATAAATAATTAAAAAGACTTGAAACAGCCACAGAAGATATAAATACTCAATTTTCAAAGTCTGGAATGCTTGATGCTTATAGTTTGGGAACATTACATTCTTCTTAAATTCACTAATGATAATTTTTGACTGAAATAGCAAATTGCGCGAAAACTTTCAATACCAGATTTTGAAATTGAAATATGACATTCGATTATTTCTCCTTCTTTATCCGAATCCGGTAATATTCCGTAGTTGTTAACAATCCTGAATATTTTTCTTTATTCACCTGAGCCAGTTTTTTGCATTAAAGTATTATCCTATTATATGAAGACACTCTAGAAGGGGTCTGAGTGACTCCACCTTCATAAAATATCGAAGAATATTGGAAAGATTACGTCGTAGATAGGTATATTGTCTAAGAGATAACAATGCAAATGGTCAAAAATAGCGATTTTTAATGCTTCATATTTTGGTCAGTTTTAATAGCAGGAGAATAGAATTTTATCTGGTGGTGGAATGAAGATCATTATGATCCGTGCAGTGGAAGAAAGAGGACCCATGTTTTTAGGGCATATTCCTTTAATAATCACATTTCACCCAAAGCAAACACACAACACGAAGACAAAACTAGACATTCAAGCAGACACACCTTATCAGAACAGTATATCATCTCATTACAATCTTAATGCACTATGGGATGCGTATCTAATCAGTCATCGCCATGTTGTTGTTGTTGTCGTGTCCGTCTTTTCACGGAAAGGGGGTGCAGTAGCTTCTGAGGGTAATGACCCCTGAGCACCCAGAGGGCAGAAGTCCGACTTCTAGCTCACACACACGACACAACCCTTTTTAGGGGGTGGTCGAATTCATTCATACACTCATTCATCCATCAGCAAGTCGGAATTTAGATCCAAATCAGAGACCGACTCATCCCTGATTCAGTACCCCCAGAGTACCCTTTGTTATGGGAACTTGGAGGACTTTGCAGTCTCTACATATTTAACGTGCCCCAACACGGTGGTCTTTGGCCAAGAAGAGGACAGAACCCGCGACCTTTCGGTTACGAGACTGACGCTCTACCAACCAGGCTACCGCGGCCCCAGTCATCGCCATGTATTATCCATAAGAGAAGATGGAGTAATGCAGTTGTTACAATCTGTAGATGGAGTAATGCAGTTGTTACAATCTGTAGATGGAGTAATGCAGTTGTTACAATCTGTTTAAAGTTTTATTTAGTTAAAAATATTTTTTTGATTATAATTGTAAGGTTCCCCTCCTCTCACCACGTGTAGCGTGTATTCTTAGCGTTACTTTCAAGATGGCTGGTGCCGCATTTAATCCATTTATCTTAGTGGCAATTTCTAAATCCACTCTAATCTCGTTGATTCCCATAATGTTCGTTGTATACAAGAAACAATCATATTCTTGATTATTGTATTAGTTCTATATTTACAGAATATATATAAGAAAACATTCGAATACATCAAGTTCGTTCATGGCGATCGACACGACCTCGTTCTTATCTCCCTTTGTCTTTATTGTTTGGTCCCTTTTAGAAGCATCTCACCCCCTCGGACAGCACGTGACCTTTGTCCTGACCGGTTTGAAACCTTCCTAGTTGAGGATCGAGGAGCGGGAGTCTTACAATAAATTAATAGGAAATGTATAAAATTTTAGGTAATACGTTTCATTATACCATTTTTTTCCAATTGTATGTAGGTACCTTGCTGTAACACTTCAGAAATGAGCTATTGGGCCACGTTTAGAATGAATACCCAGCTCAAGACAAGAGTATAATCAAGAAAAATAAGATTATCTCCTCTGATTCATAACTCTTGAGAGTATGACTTCGATCCTTGCTCGGATACGTTGACCCAGAGGGCGTTTTGCTGGCAAATAATGCTTTGTGTAATCACGGTGAAGAATGGCACAACCTGTTTGTGGCGGCTCAAGGTGTAGGAGGGATGTACGCACTTTCCCTGCTTGACCTTCCTCCTTGCCATCATGCAAATGAGGTTACATTCATAATTGGGCATCTTTTCACAATGCGATGCAGCAAACAAAAAACAGTGCGCCAAGGTCGCCAAACCTCCAGGAATGTAACATGTTACTTCCTCCACCGATCTCGAAGGTTTTGTTGGCAAGCTTGTTGATATTTTGCTGTTATATCATAACCTCTTTATCGAAAGAGATTTATTTTGCCTTTTGAAAAGTATAATTTTGGAATTTAATTTGTCTCGCTATAGAAATTTGTTTGAACAGTTTAAAGGACATTTCAATGAAATTTTTGAAAAACCAGAGAAGTGATCTCTATCAGAATTTTATCATGTGATCCCAAATAAAGGAGGATTTGTATTTAAAGGCGGGTTTTTTCAACACCGATTGAAACCAAAATTTGATGCAGAAATGTAATAACAGTTAGAAGATCCCACACAAAATTCGACATATTTAAACCAATGCGTTTAATTCAATCAATGCGTTATCAATGCGTAATATTAAGCCATTGCATTATCGCGTTTTATATGCTTCTGAAAATACGGATCGAGCGACATTCTGCTCCTTGCAAAATTTGGCTAAAAATAAGTGTTTACAATATGGATGTTGAATCTATGAGCTGAATTTTACAGATTAAACTCTTCGTATGGACCGTGGTGGCCTGATGGTAAGGTCACGACCACGGAGCCAGAGGGTTTCAGGTTCGAGACTCGATTCCACCGAAGAACCATCGTATAAGGGGGTCTCGCACATTAAATCTGTCAGGCCAAATGTCCTCCCATTGGTGTGGTGTGGAGAGGGGATGTGCCAGCTCAGGTGTCGTTCTCGTCATCTGACAGGGGTTCAAAATTACGAGGTCCGCCCCAAAATAGCCCTTGTGTTGCTTTATAGCGGGGCGTTAAAATAATTAAACTAAACTGCTCTCTTCGTATTGTAGTTATAGTGTGAAATTATTTTCGAAAAACGAGACACACAGACACAATCTGAATAAAATGTGCTCAAAGTTTGATAGGAATATTCTGCAATATCACTGTAAAGATCAAATATCCATTTCATCACTTTGGATAAAAGCGGCTTTGAGTTATTTTTTGTCCCAAACGTATAGACAGTCAATATACCAAAAATACGTTTTTTTGAATTCGCCGTCTAAAACGATAAAATACGTCAAAATATTGAGTTCAAAATTTTGTTGATGGTTTCAATAGTGTCTCTGTATTTTGTATACAAGAGAGTGAAAAAAAAATGTTAGGAGATGAAATTGTTATTACTCAAAATCCCAATTTCTGATTTTTTTTTTTAAGTACAGCAGACTCTCTCTAATCTGAGACTCCTTACTCTGACTCTTCACTAATAGAGCGCACTTGTTGATTGATGATCAGTTGTTCTTTTCTTCTGAAATAGAAACCTTCCTCTTCTCAATACATGAATTTTCTGTTTCCAACTATCTCCAACCCCCATCGATTTTTCTTATGAAATATCGGCTCCAATTTAGTCTGTCTTTACATCTTTATCTCTTATTCTCTGCCTCAAGCATCATTATACAATTCATTGATATCTATATGATTGTCTATAGTTTAGACACTCTCTATAATGTGATAGGTCACCTGTCCTATATATATAGGATTAAACAGAATGTACAGTAGCTTATAAATGATTTTTGAACGGTAATATGCGCAGAATTACTGAGTAAAAACAACTGCATTTTGATAATTAAACTTAAAAAAGCGTCTAAAAGTTTACAAAACTCTTCTTTAATGAAACATACTAATCAATAAGTATATGTTTTGTGGCATTTGTTAGTTCAAGGAATTATATAATAGGTATATAGTATAAGGGGTTAGTAGTATAATAGTATTATAGTATATAAAAAGGTACGAAACGACATTGTAATCTAAATGTAACGACTCTGCTGTAAATGAAGAATTTAGACCTGAGCAGAATAATCTAATTGATTTACGAGCCGAAGGATTCCTTGTTCCCAGAATTCCTGTGGCCGTAACGAGATCCAGTTCTTCAAGCGTTCTTGAGTTCGTCGGCTAGTTGAAGCGCTTTCCTTTCAAGTGTTTTTTGACGAAGCCAAACACATGAAAATCGCAGGGCGACATATCCGGGCTATTATTATACAGCGGAGGGCGGCCGCCCTATTATATAAGGCTGAGAGTTGACCTGCTTCCACTTAAACTTGGCCAGCTCTGCGTGTGATCATGGAGACGTGTGGACACGCGTTATCATTGGAATATCTTCGGAGTGTCTCACAGTGTACATCGGAGTTGACGGTTCTTCTGTCCTCGAAGAATTTAAAAAGTAGCGAATCTTGGGCTGCGAACTCAAGGACGCTGTTAGGAACTGAATCTCCTCATGGCAACTGAAAGCCTTGGGACAAAGAATCTTTCGGCTCGTCATTGGGATCAATCAATAGGATCATTGCTCTCAGGCCTATGGCTTATACTTTCAATAAAGTATTCATTTATACCTACAGTATCGTTTCGTACCTTTCCTTTTGAACACTTTTGCACGTTCTTGGAGCTGTAGAATGTTTTTTGCGATTTTGTATCACGTTGTGACATTTTGTAAATGATACAATTTACAAATAACACAATCTATAAACAATGCTGTCATGCCTCTAACCTTCACTTAATTGCTCCGACCTCACGGCTGAAAGCAGATGAAGTGAAGAAAGTGGGGAGATGGCGCTACCAGAAAAAAAACGTTCCTTGCTTACTATTATGCTTAGCTCTACCGAAACACACTCCTGGCTTGCCATAGCACTTGGTGATATATAATCGTTCGTCTCTCCGCAAATTCACTGGTGGACGAGTGCTGTGGTGGTATCTTGATAAGCCAGTAACAGCCATTGGACATAAGCGATCACTTTTCTCGAACTGTTATGTTACGCGACTACGAACCCTAACGTCGCAGGTCACCACTCAATCCAATCCGCTACACTATTATCGGTACAATTCGGTTTTAACAGCGACCAAAAAGCGCCAAGAAAAGTTTTGCCTTATAATAAAAATATAGTTAAGAGCATTATTATTTATTTTGAAACATGCGAATCACATGCTATGTAGTTTGACGACTGAATTCTCTAAATTAATGAATTTTTTCCTTGCCGCGTTTTTATCGCTGTTAATACCGTACTCTATTATCAATTCTATCTGAAACATAGTTTGAATATTATTGTAGAGCTTTGTTTGAAATTGGAAAGAGAGGTGAAGGTCATTGTCTTCATGAAACTATCTTGTTGATAAAACAAAAATTCAATGGCAAGAAACATAAACAAAACAATTATTTTAACATTTAATCCACGAATTAATAATCCTGCTTAAGTAATATTATCTAATTGATTTACTATAAGATACGATCGCCAAGCTATAATTTTTACCATAGCCGGTAATTGTGCTACATGTGACAATCTTTTCTTTATCTTTCAATTACAACCCTGCAAAACTTACTGTTATTCAAAATGGCGGGGATTTGGCGAGGATTATAATGATTGGCGCTTATTTTAAGTATATAGGGAATAAAGTGAAAAACAAATGCAAGAAACCTTGCCAATCCATGCACATGAATATAAGTTAGTTTTGAATAAATAAGAATGGAGAAATATTGAATAAACAAAAAAATATTTAGGTTTAAATTTGATATTTTACAATAATGACTTTTTCTTTAGGTCCAGACATACCAAATTTAAAAATAAAATACGTGATTACAACAGAAGATATAGCTGACAGCCACTGAGATTACTATTTTTCTGAAATAGTCACCGTCGTGACCAAGGGTGCGTTAGTATTCAGAAACAATTGCAGTTTTCACGACTTTTCTCGTCACAACCTTTCAGACAGGGAGAAAAAATATTTAAATAAAAATTCGAGAAACATGCTATTTTCTTCCAAAAAAAAATAAATAAATAAAAACTATCAGAATTATTATGTCTGTTCTGAAGGCTAGTTGTAGTTGGTTTAGACATAACTAAATTTTTGTTTTCAATCAATATTTGAATTTGATATGCAAACGATTATTGTTGATGAAAAGTTGAGAAACTACTTTTACCACCGTTAATTATCGTTTGAAAGTATTTTAAAATGAATAAAGAAAGTGAAAAAAGAATCCAAAATTCAAAAATATGTAAATTACAAAAATTCAAAAATCGTGCTATGTTCTTTCAAAACAAAAAACAAATAATTACGGCTGTCCAGAAAGTAAGTTGCAGTTGTTCTCGACAAACGTAACTAAATTTTTACTTTCTTTCTACATTCGAATTCGATATGCAAACGATCGCTGAAAATTGAGAAATGTTGATTCAGTGTTGCGAAACTGTTTTTATTATGTTAATTGTCGTTTGGCATTTTAAAAAAAGTTTCCGTTAATAATGTGTGCAAAATTTTGATAAAATTATAATTTGATTGTTTCTGATAATTATAATTTCATTAAAGAAAATATTTAAATCAGTTTTCAAATCTAAAAATTTATAATGAAAGATTAATTAAAATTAAGAAGTTTTTTGGAAAGAGTTCCAATGCAGTGAGCTCTTGTCAGAGGATTATTTAAGTGTTTCTGATTTCATCGATTAAAATAATCGTAAATTAATAATTTTTATTAATTAAATAGATTTTAAATGTTTTAACATTGATAAAAATTTGCATCACTATAAATTGGTTTATTACATTTTTTGCGAAGATTTTTTTTTAAAAAAAGACAAATCCTTTTCTTGATTTAATATTTTGTAAATTATCACCGGAAAATACAACACATTTTCTTAAATTTTTGATTAATTAGATTTTTTAATGTCATATCATATATGTGCACATTTCGTAGTTGTAGCTAAAACTTTTTTTGGTCTTCTCTAGCCTATTCAGACACATGCACACATATCCATCTTTGTAAAAACTGGAGATTTGCATCAAGGGGCTTATAAGAAAATTATAGAGTGTTTTTGTACTTACAACTTGCTAATGTGCAGTTTTAGTTTCTCTTATGAGTAATATTGGAAATGTATAGTAATCGTCGAAAACTCAAAAATTTAGCCCTTTCTGTGATAAAAACAAAATAAAATACAATTTTAGTAAATGTCTGTCTGTCTGTGACAAAAATAACTCAAAAATTCTAGCTAGACGGATGAAATCATACTCAGCTATACTAAAGAATTATTTAAGAGTATGCGAGACAGTTTCTGGGAGCCCACTCTCATTGGTTTTAATTTGTTCTGGATTACACTGAAAATCCTCCCTGAGTTAAGAGATAATTTGATATATTCTTTAAATAATGATAATAATAATAAATCTCCTCATAAAAGATAACTCAAGAAAGGAATTATCTAAATACATCAAATTTGGTATGAAATTTTATGTCTACAAATGCAGATTAATGTCAAATTTTTGTTTAAATCGGATGGAAAACGCATCTAAGAGCAAATTCCATTTTCGTAAACTATAAACCGAACACCAGGGATTAAACGCGAAAAAATTCGCCAAGAACGACGCTTTCGTTTCAGTAAATATGCTGAATTCACGATAAAAGTTAGTATTTCCTAAAAACTATTGTGGACTAATGTTACGTAAGACGTTCTCTGGTATAACACCTTCAGTAGAATGTATGCAAGAAAGTTTGGGGGAAACCTCTCTCGTTGGCTTTTATTTATTTTGGATTGCACCGAAGATAATTCTATGTTGAAGAGTTTGATATATTCTTTAAAAAAAAAAATACGCGCATTTTTTTTCAAGCATTAGCTGTCGATTCATTTTAATTTCTTCTTATGAATTGATGTTGAAATCTGTTTTTATTCATACATATAAAGACGAGAGAGAGTAAATCAATCATAACATGATTCTCTAATAAAAAGGAAAGCTCAGCCGAAGTGCGAATAAAAAGCATCTACCCGGTATTTCTTTTCAATTACATGAATCGGCTTCCATTGAATTCGATAAAGAGAATTCGAATTCGATATGTTCCAAAATCGCCCATTCATCTTCGTCAGACGATGCAAATCATGATCGGAACGGATCTTTTATACCCTTTCTTCATTTTTTTTCTTAAGAATAAGACATTATTATGGTTATGAGTCGAACTATTAGAACGTAATTCGTACCTGAAAGAAAATTTTAAGCGGTTAAAACACATTCTAAAGACGACAGTTCTGACAGGTGTTTCCATCTTTTTTTTTCTTACGAAAACGGAATGAAATTATTGCATTATTCCATGAATGGCGCTCGCCCAGGAGTATTACAGGGTAATAAAAATCAATCACTGAAGTTGACAATTCGTAGTTTTTATGTAGGGGATAAGCGAAAGCTGGATGCGTTGGAACGAGAACTCGTGGATGTAAAACACCCGTAGACAAATGAATTACTACCAGAGATAAGAGAGACACAAGCTGAGAAGAAATGAGATATATTCTTAGAAAGTAAGTAGGAAAATACTAAAATTCTTGCTACCTTGTCGATAGAACATGGCGGACAGTAGCGTAACTGAGGTTGATCAGTCGTATGTAGGGTTGGTTGGTTAATTTAATTTAAATGGCGCAAGAGCCAAAGGTAGGCTATACCGCGCAAATCCAATGGTTTGAAATGGTACCAATAAAGAAGTTAAATATTTAAGGTATATTGAAAAATCAAGTCGGTAAAACAGCAGCAATCAAAACGAGGGATCAGTCAGGTAAAACCAGTTCATTGTTGAAGAGCAGCTAAATAAAATGATAAAATCCAATAGTCTTTAAAAAGTTAAAAATATACTGGTGGGGATGTTCTCCCACTAATTCTCGCAAGTTAAGTGAAGTAAAATACGTCATGCGATGAGAATTAAATTCTGGGCACTCAGCCAGAATATGTGCAACAGTAAAATCAACATTACATGAAGGGCATCTAGGTGCTCTCTCACCAAATTATAGTTTATGAGTAAAACGGGTATGGCCGATGCGAAGACGGGTCGTAAGTAGGGAGTGCAATATCGGACCAAAAGTTCAATACCGCTATCGTCGGCCTCTCGTTTCCACCAGAGTATGTCGGTGATTGTGTACAGGCATTCCTCTTATCGGATTTTGCTAAAAATTTTGATAAATATCTGTCAAATTTGGTGTCATGGGGGCATACGTCTAGCTCAAAGCGTTTTTTAATTATCTTTGTTAATGACAGAGAAATGGACATTTTTTTTAAATGTGTTTTTCGAATTCTGGGAAGTCTAAAACGGCGATATTCATCAAAATCTCGAGTTTGAATTGTTAAATTGTCAAAATGCTTTCTCTAGATGAGGAAGTGAAAATGAAAAACAATCACAATTCTATTTATTTAGTTTAGTCTTTGCTAAATGCATTAATAATAATAATAATAAAGAAAAACAGTGAGCATGGTTTCCACGAAATATTCGAACTAATGAAGTTGGTAATATCCTCCTGGTAAAACATAAATACCTCTGGAAAATTCCTTCAGCTTTTTTTAAGTCTAACTTTCTGTATCAAACATTTGATTTGTGAAGGTTAAAACAAATCAAACTTTCGATACATACTACCAAGATTCATAAATATTGTCACTGACATTCAATGATACTGAATTCACTTTAATGCTATAAAAATAGGAATATATTATTTGTTTTGAAAGGAGATTCATTTAATAGGCTTGAGAAAACACAACTTCATCTCGGAATTCATTTAACTCTCTATTTGTATTAAATTCGAAAAAAGAAACATAGGAAGAATAATATGATCGTTTTAGACTATTTTTATTGCTAGAATGCTCAACGATTAAGCAGGTAGTTAAATTTCTTTCATCGAATGCTATAAGTAAGCATACATGTTTAAACATAAGCATTACAACTTCAGAGCGTTTATATGTTTACACATAATTAACTTCGCTTAAAGGAAATTAAAG
>JAPMOQ010027759.1:1486631-1498261 GCA_026543055.1 Argiope trifasciata | reverse complement strand
AATTAAAGGTTGTTGATCTTTGAGTTACATCAAGGGAATGTCCTGATATTATGGTGATAAAATGGCATTTTGAGTTAAATGATATGGATTTTGGAATGACAACCCTTTATTCTACTTGATGGCTCTGAAAGCTAATATGAATCTATAATTTTAATATCAAAACCAAGTGCTAAAAATCTTCTTCAATGTTTCATTTTCACTACCATAGAGGCCGTGGTGGCCTGGTGGTACGCTTTGAATTCGAAACTGGAGGGTTCCATCTCGGAATCAGATTTCACGGAAGAACCGTCGTGTAAACGCCCTCCCACCGATATGGTATAGAGAGGGGAGTGCCAGCTCAGGTATCGTCCACGTCATCTGATCGCTGCTCATATTACGAGATCCGTCCCAATATAGCCCTAGTGTTGCTTTACTACGGGATGTTATTATAACTAAACTAAACAAAACTTTCAGTATCATAGTAACCTGATTTTAACTCTTATGTCTTTGTGTAAGCCTTATTTGTTTATTTTTGAGTTGTCCTCACTATCATGCAGTCTCCTCCCCCCAACTATTTCCCCATGAAACCAAGGAAATGCACATATTTGTATACAAAGAGAAAGTATAGCAATCATTTAAAAAAAAAATCGAATACAAGATTTTGAAGAAACTCCACACATTAGACCTTACGAATTAAAAAATGCATTTTTAGAATTGTACCTATCACTTTGTCAATGAAATAACTAAACGTGATTGATTAGATTTTGTATGTGAGCAATATAAAATTTGAATGTGGCTGCAAGTGTGGTTTTTAAACAAGACGGATAAGATTTTGTTTACAGGTCATGCAAAATTTGGGTAATGCTGCAAATGTGCCAGAGGAATAAAATTTTGCATGTGCCAACAAAATTTGAGTGTGGCCGCAAGTTTGTCCTTTCGGCTAGATGGATAAGATTTTGTACGAAGGCCATGCAAAATTTGAGTGATGTTGCAAAAGTGGCTTTTGAGCCAGTGGAATAAAATTTTATGTGTGCAATACAAAATTTGAGTGCGGCTTCAAATGTGTCCTTTCTGCTAGTGGAATAAAATATTGCATATGCGCCATACAAAATTCGAGTGAGGCTGTAAGTGAGTTCTTTCGGCCAGATTTATAAGATATTGTATGAAGGTCATGCAAAATTTGGGTAATGCTGCAAAAGTTGCTTTTGAACCAAATGGATAAAATTTTGTATGATGGATTTACATCAAATTTATGGATTTCTATCCATTCACAAGAAATATGTCCGAATAAAATTGAACAGAATAATTAAAAAATGTTAAGATGTGAGTAAAATTTAGTTCACTGTCTTAGAATCAAAATATAAATCTTCATTAAATTTTGAACTAAATTCTTCATGTTGACCGTCTGTCTGCCTGCATTTCCCCGCGCATATGAATGCAGTAACTGGAAAATTCAACGAAGTAGCAAAATAAAATGAGGTATGAGTTCTTATTTTTATTAAAATTCCAATCTGCGCTAATCAATCAAGATTCTTGGTATTTCTTCGCTATATTATAAAGCACAAAACGCTCATGCATGAGACTTGAGCAGTTGTGGCGTTCCTGATTTTGGCCAAGGTCTTTGATAGCTATGCGTTGTGGATGGATGATTATACCTTTATCAAAGAGTAATCGAGGAAGTTGAAGGAGATTACTTCCACCAGTTATTTCTTTTATTTGACAATGTCAATGAAAAAAAAAATAGACAATGTGTTCAATTTAACAATCATAACTTCAAAGGCATGACATCACGTAGTGGTATCTTAATGAGCCAGTAACAGCCACTAAACATTGGTGATCACTTTTATCAAGCGGATGTTACGCGACTACAAATCGTAAAGCCGCGAGTTCGATCCTTGGCGGAATTCAATCTCCACATTGGTGCGACATCATAATAAACACTCAGCCACATTAACATAGACATCATCGCAGACACCTGACCAGCACATATACATGCCAAAGAAAAATGTGGAAGAAAAGCATTAGTTATTCTGGCTGGTAGAATTTAGATTACCAGAGGCTCATGAAGAAGATGTGAGGGAAGGGCGCAATCATCACTGACGCCAGTCTTCAGAGTTTCTACTAATTTTTCCATAGTGATCAGTGACGGATTTCAGTTAGTCAGCTGCTCAGAGCTCATAATGATGTGAGAAGGGGATATCAGCAGTACAAAATATTAGTTTGCCTCCGTTAATTTTTTCAATCAAATGCGAATAATGGAGCGTAATAATAATATTAAATTCTTTGTGGCTATTTAACTTTGTTTTTGCTCTCTTACTATAAAGATAAGTTATAAAAGATTAATATTATGACCCAGTTTCGACTTAATTTAAGCTTCTGTTGAAATATATTTGTCTATCAGTAGTGATCAATGGATGATTTCAAACAAGTCAACAGTCTAGAATCCCTTATCTGAAAAAGGGATAGATATAAGTTGACTATCCAGAGAAGTAATAATAAAATACTACCAATATTTGAAGGAGGAAAAAAAAAACCGGCTGAATTGTATTTAAGGCAATTTCGGCAAAATCGCTTCAAAGTCATGTCAACCTGCTAAAAATAAAATCTGACTTTATACATGGATAAGGATACTAGATTAAAAATAACGCAGAAGAAAATGAAATTGACCATCCTATTGAAAGTGTGGTATCATAAAGTGCACTGTTTATTGCCCCAAGACATCTAAAATCCGCCACTGACAGTTGCTTGTCCTATTGCTAATTCAAACAGACAGCGTACACCGAAACCACACACACCGCAAGACAACTGCAGCTGCAAGAACTACTCACTCTCTCTGTGTCCATCCGCTCCGAGAATAACCATAGAAGCTCGCACACGAAAACCAGCCACTTGAGCTGCTGCTGCAGCCAGATGAATAGAAGTCTGTTCACATCCCTGAAGGTCACTCCACCTATCCTCGGAGCGGACGCGAAGCGAATGAAATAAAATAAAAAAAATTGTCCACTGTGTGAAAACGTGTTCAAATATACGTGACGGGCATCTCTATATAAGTCCATTCTCTGGCAAAGACAGAAGATATCCGATGAAAATATGCGTGACGATCAGCGAAAGTCATGGAATGGAATTGTTTTTGTTTTAATTACGGCGGGAACCACTCAGCTGCTGCCTTGGGTGTTCGTGTTCGTCAACTGCCTGCTCTTATTTCTCTGTTGCCAGTCGCAGGACAGAACTTTTTTCCTCCGCGGCAGTAGCAGACGATATTCTTCGCACGTCCCACGTGGAACTCGAAAAGCGTCGAAGTCGCTCGCTCGGAATGCGTTCGATTTTTCCGGCGGAATAATAGGTTGATGAGAGGTGGGGAAGGTGAGAGAATGGGTGATGAATGACCGGGGTGTGTGCCTTTTGTTTTATGCACTTGTTTTGGATAAGTCTTTTGCTTTGATTTTTGGGGGGAAAAAGCTAAAAGAACTTTTCTTATGTTTGTCTAAATTTTTATTTGGAAACTAATTTTTCTACGTCTGATATGATAGAATGATAGCGGATAGTCTGTAAGGTAAAATGTGGAAAAGGAGGTAAAAATGCATTAATCACCCCGATGCATTCTTCTTAACAATTCTGCTAGCTCTCATCAAATATTGCGTGCAGATCAGATGATATCCTGCTTAAAGGATTTTTATTTTTGCATATTTGGACTAAATGGCAATAGCGGTATAAGTCATTTTGAGGCTCTACACAAAGTCTCAAAATGAGGCCAGTTTTTTAAAAATAAAATATCAATTTAGTTTCATATTTTAATAAAATGTCAACTTAACCAAGATGTTTATAATTTATTTTAGACTAATTTTTAATTTTTTCTGTACCAAGTATAAAGAAAGTATTTTTATCTTCAAAAAATTTGGACTCGAGATCTTGAAGAATCTCTGAGTTTTAGATTTCCTGACATTGAAAAACACATTTTTGGAAAATGAAATCGATCTGTCTGTGACAAATATAAGTTTAAATGTTTTTAGTTGGACGGTTGAAATTTGATGTATGGTCTTTACACCAAATTTGTATATTTATATCAAATTTCCAGTACTCTACTCAGAGGAAGTCCAGTTATTCGAATATAAGTTAGTACAATAATTACAAAGCAAAGAGAGCTTGGGAAGCTAAGATTCAGTATGGAGATTTAACATCTGTAGAGTAGACGACAGAATAGAGGGTACTTTTCCATTATACTGGCGCAAATCTCGCCAAGCAGACTTTTTGGCTACAACACAGAGTCACTATTTTGGCGCTGGTGACAAAACGACCGTGACTTTCTTTGAAAAATGTGGCGGCAAAAGATTACCGACTGCGATATTAAATTTGGCTTTGGTTGCATCATTATTGGCGACTTTTCGCTTGCGTCGGTATAATGGAAAAGTAGTGAATAGAGTTATGTAGAATTTTGTACTTTTTACTATATAGAATTTTGAGCGAAATCCAACTCCGTGTTTACCGTCTGTCGGTTTGTACTTTCGCAATAACTCAAAAACGCAATTACTTAAACATATCAAATTTGGTATGTGATTTTGTGACTACAAGCGTAATTCTGTTTCAAATTTTTATATAAATCGGTTGAGAAAAATTTATCTAAAACTCAAATTCGATTTTCAGATATTATTAACTGCATGGCAGGGATTGATCGATGATAACTGGCTATGAATGACACAATGAATTCAGTAAACACGCTAAATTCACACAGAAAGTTAATATTTCCTAAATATTGCACGCCATAGCTATGTGAGATGTTTTCTTTCATGAAAAATTCATTAGAGAGTATGTGATAAAATCTTGGGCAGACTATTCTCAGTTGTTTTTCTAAATTAATGTGTTTACTGACAGACATAATTTCAAAGTTAGATATTTCAGAGTCACGCAGGTTTGAAACGTAAACATCTATTAAAATCTAAAGAACAAATATGGAAACTGCCTATTATATATATATATATTCAAGGCTAAATTATTTAAAACTTTCTTAGTTTGTGAATACTTTTCGCTGAAAAGAAATTATTTAATTCCATCTCAGTTTCCTGTCCGCTTATTCTTTAATCTTATGTTGGGAAGTTAATGAGTAAAAAGTTAACAAGACTATTAGAGTAATAATTAGAAATGAGAAATGCGGAAGTCTGTTTTACGATGTCAAAAGTAAAATAGGTTAATGATGAGGTAATTAATGATAAAAAAATAATTTAAGTAAAAACAGTGGGTAATAATACTTTTAAGAAATGCTCTGAATCTGTATTAGTTATTATTCAGCATACTTGAGCTTGTGAATTTCAGAACAGGCCAGTAATTAGTTTCAACTCATCTAGATTGCTCCCGTTTCTATGTGTACCTGCAATACATCGTGTTTTTGGAAGATACGACGAATGAGAGCAGTTTTCTTTCGAGCTCTGATTAGCAAACAACAACAACAAAAAATTGGTGAGAGTGGTCTCTAGAAAACTTTGTTTTACACTCTCTTATCGAAAAGAATACCTCGCTTGGCCCTACAACGGTTACGAAATACTAATCTTTGCATGAATTTGGCATTTTTATTGAAACCATCATATCATCATCCATGGCGAGTTTCTTTTCCCTTCTCTTTTCTTTCTCTTTTTCACAGATTAATCTCTAGCTTGTAGTTACTGATGTCTCCGGCATCATAATATCAGAAACTCGAATTTCTATTTTGGATGCATTTTTTCCGAAGGATTGAAATCTAAAAAATTGTCTCAGAGCAATACTTGTAGCACCTAACTAATTACTTATCTAATTTAATTTATTTAAGTCATTTTGTACGTGAGTTATCGCTTTTATTCTGAAATATATCGTTGTTGTTGTTTATTTCACTTAAGATTGGACAAACCCGGGGTTACGAAGACAGTGATTTAAGGCGACGGGGTGCTTCTCTTGTTTTCAGTAGCTCCACAAGGTCCAAGAGTACGACTTCGCCATTAACGCTTCACTCATTCGCTAGTACAACTCTTTTTTTACAGGAAGGCACATCTCACAGACAGAACAGAGGAAATACAGCCTTGATCGATCCCGAATTCCTGATCGGGCTAGTCCAGATCACGTTAAAGACGCGCTATTCCTAAGCCAGGACACAAGCATTCTGAATATAGACCGGCAGATAATCAGCCCTTGTTTTATTGGATCTAAAACTGACAATAGTTTAAAGTATCGATTTTAAAAATGTGTATCACACTTTATCGATCTAGCTCTCTACTTTTATTGTGTTTTCACACTCAGGAGGGGGGGGTCTTAAACGTGGATATTCATAACAATCTCGATTTCGAATTTTCGGGAATAATATTTTCTATTCGCTTCGCATGAGTGCAAGTAACAAAGAAAGAAAATTATATATTTTAGAGAATAAGCGAGATAAGTTTTGGAAGACCATTATCGATGCCTTTACCTTTCAGAAGCAGACGTTAAACGGGGAGACTCATCAAATCTTGATATCAAATTTTTGTACGATACGTTGTATGTTGTTGTTCTTCTAATGAATACGCTTGTGGTGGTAATTTCATAAGCTAGATAACAACTTCCGGACACGAGTGTACACTTTTTTCTAGCTGTTATGTTACACGGCTACTGACATAATGGTCCCGAAATCGAATCTACGAATGCATACTCTGAAAAATGTTAAAACCATTGCGGCGTACTTGTAAAAAGTTTTATTTCTGGTCCGAAAAAGCCAGGTTTCTAATCATTTCTCAAAAATATATTTCAAAAATTTTTTGGCTTAGTTAAATTTGAATTAAATAATGTCCCATTTAGAAATTACCCTTAATAATTATCATGTAAATGAGCTTGATTTGATGAGAGTGATCCAGTACAGGTGTCATCCTCATCAGAACGGGGTTGAAAACTATGAAATCCATCCCAGAATAACCCTTGTGTTACTTTTAAACAATACATTCATATAACTAAGCCAAACATATAATCCATATAACTAAAGTGATAAGGCTTGGTGACCGTTAAACCAACTGCGATCAAATGCCTTCCCGTTGATGCAGAGTAGAAATCAAGAGAGGGAGTGATGCATCATGGGTTATCCTCATCATCTGAGTATGGTTCAGGAATGCATCGGCAGTTGGTAATCCATACTACTGAATCTTCTCTTCGTTCGAAGGCACTCGAAAATAAATAATGAATAGCCGGACCACCGCTATAGCAACACAGACGAAACAGTGGTTGAATCCTAAAGCCGGGGTCCCACGACCGTCCGTTTCACAGATTTGGTCATAAATCAAACTTCCCACCCACTGGGGGACCACACTCCCCCATAGCCATGAGGATGCGTTTCCCCTCCGACCCCTCTTGGACACTTTGATGCCTGGGCAGTTTACCGACAAATTGTCTGTAAAGTCGACGGACATCAAAGAAGACCAGAAAACCGTAAGAGGGGTCAAAGGGCGGCACGTGGCTCGTCTGCAGAAGGGTATAGGCCGTGTAACCGGCCCTTAAGAGTCATCATTGGTCTTGGTGCAACCCTGCCAGTACTGACGTACCGCCACGAGAAAAACTCTAGTAACCCTAAAAGTAGAGATCAGCCGCCTTGTAAACGAGGTATTCTATTATATTTTGGAGGTGAAGGGAAAGGGCTGTATTTCGTTTGGCGCCAAAAGAATCGGTTAGGAACCAGATACAGGCATTATCCCAAACGAAATGAATTTCTCGCCTAATGAAGCACGTTTCGTTAGCTAAATGTTGTGTTCTGTTTTAATGCCTACTTCACTCCTTAGTTAGACTCGTCTACTTACGGCAACCATGTTCACTGTTTTTCTCGTGACGGTAGGACTATAGGAAGTACGTCCTGTCATAGATAGAGGAGCTAGATCCTCCACCCTTATTTTACCCACGGGTTGGCGAGATCCAACCACCATGCCGGAAGCATCTCGTCCCCAATTAAGAAGTGCAACTCCGGGGGTTTCACAATTTGGTAAAGCAAACTTGCCTCATCAATTAAGAACATAAGGGATAAAACAATTAAACGTAGTTTGTTTGTTTTTTAAACACAGCAAACAGATCAATGATGTGTTATGAGCAATTTTTGGAAAAAAAATTGTATCTAAACTGTCAATGAAAATGTTATTCCTTAAGGAAATCAATCGGAATGGAATATTCGATTAAGAATCAGGTCCCACTTTCTATCTGAAGATTTTGAGGGCGCAAGGAGGTCGACAAAAAAAACTTTGTATATCTAGTTTCTTGAAGCTTCCATACAAGTTAGTTATAAACCAAGCGAAAATAATAGCAAAACGCCACTTCAGACTTCTTGTCAATTCATAAGTTGAAGGCAGGTCGACATCTTGACATGTCAGAGAAGACAGATGAAAATGGTTTTATTGTTCTGTTTTGGATGACTTACTCTGGGCTGTCAATGTCATAAGTGGTGCAGAACGCAAAAAAGAAAGAGCGGCCTGAATTGTTGTCTCGTACTTACTTACATGTCCTTGAGTTTTACAATTTATGCCCTCTGATAGTTTTAGGTTCCTAATTACTTTGAAGAGAACAAAAGAATAATTTCTCATCGTTTATAAGCTCTTGGAAACATGGGAAGTTTAAAATTTGCTTTTTGGAATTACGAATAAATTGGAGAAAACTTTTTCAAAAATATATTATATTCCCACCAATTTTGTTTTCTTAAAAATATACTTTGGATCACAGATATGTCTCATTTAATTACAATAAAATAATACTAATAATATAAATTGTAATCAATCGAAATTACAAGAGATTGATTTTGCTCCAAATTTCTTACTTTGAGGCATCAGATGGTGAGGACAATACTTGGGGTTATGCAATTTTCCTCCAAATTCCACGCCACACCAAATGTTAATGATTTTCTGTTCTGAAATTACACGAAGCGTATTTAAGAACGAATTTTATAAATTTGAACCGCTAACTGACACTTGAAACAGTACATGCTTCATCAATAAGATGTTTCAGTTTACAGAATCAAGCAAAGGATACAGAACTTGTTTTGAATGCGTGTACACGAAGCGAAAGAAGCAACATCGAAAACTTTTTTCATGAGAGTTCTAGTTCATTAACTAAAAATATTTACATTTTTTTAATGGAAAAAAAAGAAAAAATCTCTACTATACTGAAGGAATCCTCATCTGCATTAAAATAAATGGATTATATGCCTTCAATTGTGAGGCAATAGTTGAGAAGATAAGGCAGGATATTAATGCTATGGGTGCCGTGTTAAGGTCATCTTGGCATCAAAACATTAATCCGCTTATATCGCATTATAACTCTATCAGTACTGAAAAGTCCGAAAAGCCAGTTCAAAGAAAATTCGGCGTGCTTCTAGACATTTGACTTTCACTGCAAAATTACTGTCCAGTTTTGTTAAATATAATTGACTGGATATTCGAGAAGCGTGTTTTCTTTGTTGGAGCCGCTCTTCTAGAGAGATTTGGAAGTCATAGAAATTTTTTTGAGAACTTTTGAAAGATATTCGAAATATATTTGCTTAATAGGTATGAACTATGCGATTTATTAGTAATAGGTTACTCTAATAAATAATACCTTTATTATGTTAATACAAAGGTATCAATGTGAGGCGTTAATTATTAATGGCATGGCAATGGCACAAACACTTACACACTGACATGCTGTTACTAAATCACAGATATGTCTAATTTATTTAAAACAATACTAATAATCTATTCACATGCTGTGTCCGGAGGTTGAAAACCTAGAATTCACGCACTTTACACTCAAGAACTTCTTAGAACGAGAACTTTGACCAATCTCTGAATGTGGGTCAAAAGTACTAGAAAACTAAATATTAATTTTAAACTCTTTATTTTGTCCGATTAAAACCAAAATTTGATGCATTACTACAGTTGTCATCAAAAAATCCCATATCAAATTTAGTATTGTTTCGTTTTTGAAATGCTTTTACATGATTTTGAAACCGGCAGACTGCCTTGACGGATTTGAATTTGATTCCAAATTTCAAATGCTTAACATGTGCACCAAAATTTATCCCTTTAGCTCTTTCCGGTTTGCAACTTACATTCTGTTACCTATACAGACAAACTTTCTCTAATGGATTTTTTTTTATAAATTTATAGAAACCTATAAATTTAATATAGACCTTGGGGGTGGCACATCGTAATTAAGAATGAGATGCTCCCGTCATGGTGGTTGGATCTCTCCCAACCGGTGAGCACACAAAAGGTGGAGGATTAAGCTACTCCCATCGATGACGGAACATACTCTCCACGGGGAGGTTTGTACTGTGGCCGGTGATGTTCATGAAGACTCAACCACAATTCCTGCCAGTGTTGCAGTAGCGGCGTCCGGTCATTCGGCACTTTTTCCTTGTACTTCCGAGCTGGTCGGAGAGTCAGATGTATGACTAGCCCTGTGGCCTAGTGGTAACGAATATATTCATGGGCTGGGCAAGGCCGACTCAATATTTTATCTCTTCAATAGGTCAATAAACTGAGGATCAGGTATGCTTGGGAACTAAACACGTTAGGCTGACCACCTAACTGGGACTGGCCTTGCTTCCAAGGGTACTCGGTCAAGAAAACAGATAAAGGCTGCAATGTTTTGATCCTGACCAATCAAATAAGAGAGTAGAATTTCAGACAATATTTTTATTGACAGCCATATATTTACACAAGAACAATTTGTTCTAATATAACTTAAAATATTTGATATTTACACCATTTTGAAGTTCATGATATTTACACAACAGTAAGGTCTGTCTTGAAAAGAGTTCTCCATCAATTCGGAGAATAAAACCTCAAGACACTAATAAATTGTTAGTCAGCACGGTTACTCCAGGGTGGAGCGTCATTCATTTGTTAGCCATCCAAGAACTCCTCTCTCCTTCAAGGAAAACCCCATATTATATAGCTTCCAAACGCCACCTTCTCATTTCTCGTTCGCCCACTTCAGTTCTTTACTGCCTAATAGTTGTTCAGCAAATTGCCCTCATTTGTGGTTCCAGTCTGGCTAGGGAAATGGCCTTCTCTGATGCGTCTTCGTGACTGACCGTTCTGGAACACGTGTTAATGAAATCCTTTGATAATGGGAAAAATTTGGCAAAAAAAATTTGGGTTGGCACTCATTTCCCTAGAAGGTGCGATAACTTTCTCTTAAACGATAAACCCCACGTGTGATCCTTCACCTAGTATGACTAACGAGCAGATGGAATAACACTCGGTGATAAGAAGATCCCCCGTCTGGCAATCTGGAGGCATTTAACATTGGAGAGTTTTAACTGGTGATGACACAGCTAGCTGTAAATGCCACTTATCGTCAATGAAAAATTAGAACGGTACAAGACACTGTAAACTTAGTCTCACATAGGCTGCCGTGCCACTGAGTTTAGTATAGTTTACAAATTTATTATAGAAGCCACATATCAGATTGCATTCGCCTAGCTGAAAACATTTTTGAATTATCCTGTTAACAGACAGACGGGCAGATATTATTCCAAAAAAAACCATGTTTCATTCTCTGTAAGGTCTGATGCATGAAGATTCATCAAATGATCAGTTTCGAATTTTTCGACGATGACGTGACTACTTTTTACGCTCAGCGACAATTCGATATCCCAATTAAAGTTAAAATTCGATATCGATGACTTGACTCCTTCTTTTTAC
>JAPMOQ010027759.1:1460247-1474379 GCA_026543055.1 Argiope trifasciata | reverse complement strand
ACTAGGTCGAAAACGAAATTAAAACTCAATTCAGAATTACACGCAAAAGTTCACAAAATGAAAGGTAATTGAATAAGACCCAAATAATGAAAAGTAAATGAATAAGAACCCAATAATGAAATAAACCTACAATACAATATTCAAAGAGTATTTAAACGAAACAGAAGTAAAAACGGCAACGAAACCAAACCGGAACTAAAAATCATTACTGATTAAACAAGTTATAAGAATTAAAAGTTTTTAAATCAATCATTGTATTTAGAGAGCGCAAATGCAGCTACAACCAAAATGCAAATGAATGTTTTGAATGAAATGCCCTGTTTTAGAATCCCAGCTTGAAAGTGGCTCCTGATGAAGTTTTCAGGCCGGATTCCTTTTTTATTGACTATTTTTTTCTAATGATTTTTCTATGGATTATTTTGATTAGGTTTTCTTATTTTGTTAATTAATATATATATATATATATATATATTATAGTCATATATATATATTATAGTCAGGAATAGAGCATAGGCTACTTTTAATTGAGTGGTTAATTTTTTATTCATTAAAAACTAACTTTCCCGCCAAAAAGTTGAGGCCGAATATCAGTAAGGCTTCAGTTTTTTTTCTTCAACAGGTGTGAGGTTAGGCTTAGGAGAATTTCGGCCGATTATTTCAAACGATTCTATTTATTTTCTTTGTGTTTGATGTATTTAAAATCAAATGTTGTTAATGAATCGATCTTTCGGATTCATTCTGAAATACTTTTAAATTAAAAGACAACAGAATAAAGGAAATAAAAAATTTCTAATCTGCATCGCATTACCCCAACTGGCATAGGAAAGTCTGTCATGTGTGTTAAGCCAACTGGCGTTGAAAGTTAACCCGTGATTGCTGATAACAGTGTTTTCATTTAAATTAAAAGTTGAAAAATTATGCGTATAATACTGTTGTAGCAATCTCAGTCTCGATCAATAAATAAAATGGACTTGACCGGACTTGATTTGCTGTTTTGTTTTATTTTGAGTAAGCAATGTAAATAAATTGTTTTTGCATTAGTTGTATGTTTTTGTTATTAAATTCTATTTAAGTTATATATTTTTCGTATATGCTTATACTTTTAAATGTATCGTTTTTAGGTTAGGTTAAATTTTTTTTAGTCATTATTTGATAGTTTTTCGTACATATGCATCAAAATTCATTTGAATAGATTCGTGGGCAATAGCTAGTATTCATATATTTATTCTTTTAAAAGTCCCCTATTACCTACTAATCCCCTTACTTAAATCGACACTTGTAAAGAAATTCCTATCAGAATTTCACAGTATATAATCACGGGGATAGATATTTCGTTGGCTCTTTTTCCTTTTCGCTTTTGTGTTGTGATTAAAACATACCTTGTCTTTTCCCGTTGTTCATAGATTATGCATCCCGGTATAGAATCAAAGCGAAGTTTAAGAATTCAAAGGGCTCCTTTCTCTTCGTCCAGAAAACTGCTCAAAAATTATTTTTTTACTTACACACACAATAATCACTCCCATACACATACTTAAACACACACAGACACATATATGTTTATATGTTGCAATATTCTAATTGCTGTCTATTCTAGAATCCTAAAGAAATATAATTTTGAAATGATGTCTGCCGATGCGTAAAAAACTTAATGAGTTTCAGGTGTGAAAATCGGTATGTGGTCAGCCCAGATTTCACCTACCTTTTGGATGAAATCTAACTTCGGGAAATCTAACCATATTCATGAGAAAATATTGAAAATCACATATAGCTAAGTAGATGAAATTAAGCATACTCTTTCACAAAAATTGTGAATTAGTATTACGTCTCGGATCAATTATAACAAAGGGTTGTCCTTCTATCAAGGGCATATTTATAAGAACGTGAATGCTATAATTTGAAACCACTGACTTAAAGAAAGGAAATTCGGTACATATAAAGCACCAACTATTTTAAATCTGTAATAAACTTTGAAAAGAATCGACTGAAGAAAAATCGCTAAAATTCAAACTCAGTTTTTTTCCACAGAATTATAAATCAGCAAATGGATCATATGGTATTAAAGAACGAAAAAGTGCAAGTAAAAATACATCAAAATTGGATGGATGCTTGTCAAAAAATGAAACCCACTATAGATTTTTGATATTAAAAGCACATTTTTCTTCTCCATAATTCCTAATAAATATTCGACATGCATTTATCAAAAATGAAAAATGAAAAAAAAAAAATGTTTATACATTATCCAAATTTTTCTCATTTTTTTTATTTAAATCAATAAGACCAGGTTTTAGAGGGAAGGAAAAAAAAAAAAAAAAAGCACCTGCCTAGCAGACAACAAGGCTGTTTTTTCACTTACGGAACACAACTACCTGTACTTTCTGTCAATACAGATTTGCAGCTTGCGTTTCTTTTTTCTGCGAATTTAGATACATAAAAATGCACTTTTGAGCAGAAAAAGCATAAAATAACCCGCGTTGCAACCCGGGAATAAATCTTTAAGATAGCGCAACTCCAGCTATAAGAAGATTTTTGGAATTCTTATTCCATTTTTGCCGCGCAGACGCCATATTGATGGAAAACTCATTCCGCGAAGAACATTTTTAGAAATTCAAGTTTGTTTTGTCATTTGCGCATTTCTTATAAGCCCGGGTGTTAGATTTTTCTTTTACTAGCGGACGTGATGGCGTTTTTTATGGCGCTGTTTTCGAAAAGTGCAAAGAAAATAATTTCTACGTGTTGGAATTCTTTACACTTTCTTATTTTTTTTATTTTATTATCTTTTTTTTTTACTGATTACTTTCAGTGTGTAGAAGAAGTGGGAATTTGCGATACAAATTTGCATAAAACTAAATCTAATTTTAAACTGGAACGATATTATTACATTATCATTTTAAATGAAAGGTTTTTTTTTTTAATATTGAATGCTTTTTTTTTTCATGAGATGATTTTTTTTCCCTCTTAAAGGATGTTTTGTTTTTCATTATTAATATTTAAAGCTTTAGTAAAAATCAAAAAAATTATGCAGTAAATTTTAAACGAATTATTTTATCTCTTATATTTAGAAAATATCTTTCGCTTTTTTGAATTGAATATATATTATTATAACGTTACTTGAGAAAAAACAAAACACACAATGAACAAAAATTATTTCGAACGTATGGAAAAGCTTTGATTATATTACTAATAAAAAATTCAGAAATTTCCAATTAAAAATATTTTTATTTCAAAACAGTATTAATTATATGTATTAAAAATTATTATTGTATTAATTAATAAATGAATAATTTTTGTAAAATAAAGGAATTAACGTTGTTATTTAGTTAATTTAGCTAAATAAATTTAAATAATAATATTTTTAATTTATTCATTAACATAACAATCCTTTGTTGTAGAAAATGAATTTACAAATTTTAATGTTATTACAAAAATATTTCGACATATTTTGAAGTGTAATTATTATTGTCAATTGATTATCAAACGAAAATTTCGTTATGGAAATTACACAAAAACATTTTGCCAGTGATTTCATAATTGTAAACAGCTATCAGAAGACGTAATATTAATACCCCGTTATCATGGCCAGACGTACTTTTACAGATATTGTCATAAATTTCATATTGAGCCATTGTGAACCACCTTGCATTGCGGGGATTTCATTCAAAAATCGTTAGAAATCTTCAAATTTGATCTGAAGTAAGTCCATATACCAAATGTCGCCAGTCTAGCTTAAATGCATTTTTGATCTATTATGTTCACAGACAGACATGATTACAGAAATATGTTTTTCGAATTTGGGGGGAGGGAATCTCAAATAAGAAGAAAAAAATTTATAATTAAAAATTTATTTAAAAAATTTATTAATTAATTGTGAGATTAAATGTGCAAAGAGAAAATGAGAATAATTCTGTATTTCATGAAATTAATGCTCGTATTTTTTGGCAATTCAATACTTTTTTCTTTTTATGTTTAGTGCATAAGACGGTAAAAAACGGGGGAGGGGGGGGAAGAAGAAAATTATGCATTTCATGAAAGCTTTTCTCAAATGGAAACTAAAATGAAAAAGAATTAGTCAGACATTTTCTTCCTTATTACTTTGAGATCCAGCATTTTTTCACGAAATCGGAATAAATTATCCTTTAATACCTTCAACTTGCCGAATCGCTAAGCCTACATTATGTTCATTACTCTAAAACACCGAAGTTTAAGAATAAAAAGTCCAATTTTCCGTCGTTAATCAAACGATCGCTTTAACCAAAACTTTGTTCAAGGATTAGAACATCAGCTTGTTAATGGTTCTTTACCGACGATCACTTTTGTTGTTTCTAACTCCACGGGGAACTTTTCAGCTGCTATTGAACAGCTGAAAATGCACTAAAAATGCTAAACACTTCGTTACAATAATCCTCTGATGTAGCTTCGACAGGACTTAATTGGACACGTCTTGTTGAATGTTTTGATACCATTTTGATTTTTCTTATGTGCTGCTTGTTCGCTCTTGTTGTTGGCGCCCTAATCACAAGTTTGGCGTATAATTAGTTGGCGGATGGGACTTAATTTGAGGAAAGTAAGAAGCGAATTAGAACTCAAATAGATGAGATTGTTTATTACATCGCATGATAAAGCATCTGATTTGAGGCCAAAGGCGATTCGATGTAGTAATCAAAGGAAAAACCATTTATAACTTCAGGAGCTTTTTTTGAAGTTATATTCTTTCAGTTCGTGAGAGAATATATTGTATTGGGTATGATATCGTTAATAATTGTAACGACTTTTTCTTTTTTGTTCCATCGACAGACACGGGTTCGCTGATTTATCAATAGTTCATTTATAAGATTAGCTTGGGAAAATATATTTAATTATTTGTGAAATGTTATTTTCATTTGTGCGGTACTTGCAAAGATCATTGAACTCTTTTGATTAACACTTTGTTACTTCCCATGTCTCTCGAATGCGCAGCGCATAAATAATAAGACTATATACTGAATATTGATTATGCAGTTTCAATAAATAGCATTAATGTCGTTTGTCATCTAATGGGAAGGCCACCCCAAAACTTTCTCACATATTCTCCCACAAATGTATTATTCACATTCCTAGCAAAAACTGTGACCCTTGTTCAAGGCCATTAATGTTAAGGGTGCACAGATTTTTTATTTTTCTTGAATTACTCCTATCACTATTTTAGTGTGTCTTTGAGTGGATTTCGTTCAAAATTGGATCGGAATTAACAAATTGGATATAAATACCAAATAACAAAATTTCGTACATCTTACACTAGGGGTATCTTTTTGTTATCATGCTCATAAGCAAATAAAATGCGTTTATAAAATTCTAATAATGTACTTTTTGGGTTTAGGAAGTTCTGAATCGTTAAAATTTGTGAAAATGTCAAATTCCAATTTTTTGGTAATCATAATTTTTTTTTTCGTATTCGATATAATATTTATTTGAAGAGAAATCAGCCAATACTTCTAGTCCATTTAGATATTAAGAAAAGTCTTTAATAGTTAAAGTTTACGAAAGTTGAAAATAAGTCTAAAGCTGCGCATAATGTCAGAAGCTTCTGATAATGCAGAAATTGTTATGAATTTATTACCAATCCATAAATTTCAGCAAAATTGAGTTTTTGAACACGATGAAAAATTATTCTGTGTAACAAAAAACAGAAATTACTTTAACAATTAATAAAAAGATCAAAGTTTGAAAACTTCAAATAATCGACAAGAATCTGCATATATGCTAACCAAGTTGAATGACTCAAGTTGATGATAAGCACTCATGTTATTTAGTATTTAGTCAAAATATGAAATTTTTTAAAAAAGAAATCATGCTATCATAAGCACTTAAAGTATCAGTTATTAATTTTTAAAACAATTGTTTAAAATGTCATTTATTAGCTTTAACTGCACATTGTATATTATTTAAACAAATGCTATAATATAAATTAAGTAATAACCTTTTTATACATATAATAACCACTTGATAATTTATTAACGCCCACGGGATTTTTATCATTTGATTAACGACCTTAAAGCCGTGTTCAAACGACCAGTGATTCTTCAAATGTCCGACAATATGTCGGTAAACGACAAAGGCAAAGGGGAAAGGCAAACTTTAAAGACCTCAGAAAAGTGAAGGTCAAGGAAGGGGGGATGCCACTTGAAATTTTCTCCATATTATTACAACCTTAGGTTTAGAAACAGGACAGTTTAAAAAAGTACCAAAAATTTCAGGGCTCTTGTGGCAATTTTTGGCAACAATACTCCAATCTAAAATCCATCAATAAAAATCAAACGGCTTTCACTTTGCACTCAATAGATCATAGGAAAAATTAAAAGGCAGTCTACCCGGGAACCCCTAGGGCTCTTTGAAATACGAGTAAGGCAGTAGGAATTTGACCACTTTCAGGAAGATCAGCGCGTGCCAGCTGACCATGTTCTCTAGTCCGATCATTCCCATTCCGCTGGCCATCTGGCACGTCATTCATCATCTCGTTGGCATCTGCTTGACCGCCTCTGCCATTTGACCCTTGACTCTCTACCTCTTAGTTTTCTAACCCCCTCATTTTCGGTTAGACTAAATACAGTGCTTTAACCTACCTGCGCAACAACAGAGATACGCTGTTTACCACTAAGTTTGGAGATTTATGATGCTGGCATAAATTATTACCTTTTGGATATTTTTTAATGATATTTTTAAGCCTAAAAAATATTTTTGTGACTCACTTATAACGATTGTTCTGTTTGAATTCGTTTGTGGTAGATGATAAATGATTGTCTATTTGGTGATATAGTTTTTGAAGTTGGTGAAAAGTTGTGCTAAAGGCAGTATCCATTTTTATTCCAAATACTCGTAAGTTGTAACTGGTGTTGAAAAGACAGTTGGTGTGGATCCAGATTATCCCTTTGTGTACAATTCTCAAAACCCGGAGGGTATTTTTTTTATATGTGTGTGTCATGTTTATTATATTTAATTTTATGCTTTCATTTTGCTCTACATAAGATTCATGCGTCATCTGACCATGGTTCAAAGTAACGAGGTCCGTCCCAAAATAGCCCTCGTGTTGCTTTAAACGGGACGTTAATATAAGTAAACTAAACCAAACTAAGATTCATGTTCTCAAACTTACTCAAATTAAAATCACATATAATTAAAAGTAAGAAAATTACTCTTGCGATATTTTTTTCATGCTGCAATTTAGTAAAACATTTTCCTTTTATTTATTTATTTTTTTCAAAAAGGCAGCAAAATTTGCAGTATAATATTGGATTATAAAAAAAATATCTTTATCTCTATTTTTAAAATTCTGTCTTAAATTATATTTAAATTAATTCTTTTTATACGCAAGGTAATAAAACCAACTCTTATGAACGTGACTCGAAATCTAACTTTTTATTATTTCTGCTTATCACAATATTTATTGCCGAAAAGCTGCTAAAAAAATTAATTAAAGTCAATGAAAAAAGTCTTGAAAAAATTGTGGAAGGTAAGAAATTGTATTTCTAAAGGGTGTCTGCAAAGTTTAATGCGACCTTGAACTCATGTTTTTACAATAAAATGAAAAGCTATGGCGTCAGCTATTACATCCGTTTAAATAATCGAGATACAATCTGAATGAAATGAATTAAAATGACTAGATGTACCGAATCAACCCGGGGTATTTTATCATTTTAGATCGTAATAAAGTCATTCATAGTTGTTTGCAATCAGAAACTTCATAATCATTTGCAGAATATTTTTAATAACCAAGCCATGGCATTTCCTCAGTTATCTTTTAACCTTTTGGTATGGACGCTAAGATTATTGTCAGCACATCTAATCTTTTTGAAAACCTGTTTAAATATATTCGAAATCTTAAGTAAGGTATGAAATAAATCCCATCCTAATTGCATATTTATTATGGCATTCAAAGGGAAATACTATATAAAATCCAACAACCAATAAAAAAACGATATTAAAAAAAGATAAATCTTTAACTTAAGGTATCAAAATCAATAAGACATTTCGCTTAGTTATTATCATGTGAAAACATGATGTTGTTTTGGTTTCAGGTTTTTGCAATTCAAAATGCACGGGAAGAATATTGGCGATGTTTAGCTTTTGAGGTATCAAATGTTCGCTTTTAGGGTTGTTAGAAAGTACAAGAAAGATTGACACATTTGGCGCCAACTTATCGCCAGTAAAAAGTTACAACCGTATCCTCCTGTCTGATTAATAAGGGCAGGGTCGTAAGAAGATGTCGCCGAAGAAGTACAGAGAAGAAAATGGGGATGAACGCGAAACCTTGATGCCTCAATTAATTACTGAAATGAGGATTTCTATTTCTTTAAGAAGTGGAATCGACGTGATTGGTTCCCAACATCATATCGGTTCATGTATGAGCTGAAAACAGTGAACAAGCGTTCAATATGTTATTATTTGACTACTCAACTTCTTTTTTAAATCAATACTAATAATTTTTAATATTATTGATTCGTTTGTGAGTTAAATCGAAAACATTACATTTATAATTGGAGCCATTCCTAGAAAAAGAATTTAAATCGAAAAAATAAAAGTAATTGAAATCTACAATGATTTAACGTCTCTCAAAATCTAAATTCGGACCATCTAAAATTTTTTTCAGTTTTTTTAAAAAAAAATCAATTTAAACTATTGCTATCAGTTTATGCATGCTTCAATATTTAAACAATGAGTTTTTTTTTTTTTTTTTTTTTTTTTTTTACCTATCTGAAAATCGTTCGAGCTTCAAAGTTTTCATTCTGATTTTCTTCTCTATGTTTCTTCTGCTAGTAAACTCTTACGATCTTGCTCTTTATTGACCAGACAAGAGAGCTGGTTACATGGCGGCCATTCAAGCCAAGTTCTAATTTTTTGTTGGTGACAATTGTTAAATCGCCAAATGTGATAAACATTATTACTTGTTAACAATCCTAAAAGCGAAAATTTTGTGCCTCAAAAGCGATAAATCGTCAGTTTTCCTGCCTGTGCGTTTTGAGGCTACAAAGATTCCGAACAAAAACAATATCATGTTTTCACATGATAACAGGAAAAATGAATAATTTAGTTTTATACTTGTATTAAAGTAGGTATAAAAAATAACAAAATCTAAAATTCTGAATTTTTAAAAAATATCACCTTAATAATAAAATTGAATACCTGAATTTCATATATCGTTATTTGTCATTGAACCTGGATAATGCAATTCATGCAATATGTTCAATTTTTTTTCTCTCTCTCTTTAAAATTTTTTTATTATACCAAGCTCAATTACTCTCTACTATAAAATGCTGGAATATTCTACTCTCTACTAAATGAATATTCCAGCATTTTATTAATTTCTCTGTAAACAAAGGGGCTTTTATGAAAACCAAACTTTTTTCTTACTATGTTATTAATTTAATTCAAAACTATAAACTTACGTTGATATAAACTGAACAAATATACTGTTCCTTTAAAAATTCTTTACCTGTACCAGAATAAAGATAATTATAAAATATATAAATAGCTATTAAAAATAATTATGAAGTAATAAAAACCCCTACTTGTTTTCATTGTTCACATTTTTACATATTTATAAATAAATACAAAGAGGCGCAATAATTATTTTGAAGGCGTATAAACAATGATGTTTTGTAATTACGATAATTAATTCAATTTTTTATGAGAGTAAACTTTTTTAATGATAATATTAGTTCATTCTTTAATTATATGTTATTTTCTTGCATGGATATTCGAATAATAATTTGGGTATCATTAGCGACTGTTTTGTTATTTAGGTACCACCTAATTAGTATACGTGGATTTATTTCATCCATAAATTCAAGTACTGACCTTTTATTAATTTAAGCATTAATGCTAGTGATATTATTCAATTAATATAGTACTTCGCATTGCTGATGAGATCTATTAAAAAGAAAAACACCGTTTAAACCAGGCAGTTTTTAATTTCTTGCCGGTATTTTACCTTTTATATTTCTTGTTATGTTGAATATTAATTGTTTTTTTATGTTTTAATTTTGCTACATTAAATGTAGTTTTAAAAATATTTGTATTAGAAAAACCAGTAAAATGGAAAAAAAAAATTCAATTCAATGCCTACTTAGGTGAACAAATTTTTTTTTATTAAATATAATATTAAAAAAATATTGTATCAAAAAATGATCGATTTTTGCAAGAATCGATTTCACATTTACTTGAAAAAGACTGAAATCCTCGCGTTTTACCGATTGAGCTGAGGCTTGTAGATTTTAATTTTCATTACAAACTGCTAAAACTCTATTTAAAGTATTAAAAATTAATTTAATTTAATTAATGAATTAATATTTGAAAAAACTGTATTAACATCAAGTGTCATCAGCTACAAGTTTTAAAAATGTATTTGAACCTGTGTGGAGGAATTACAAATTTTTTACAATATAATGATTGAAGATTTGAAGAAGATATATACAGGGAGAGTGTGAACTAAAAGAAAGACCGAGGATCAGGTGAATCGAGTGTCTAGAAACAGATCTAAAAGTTCTCAGAGTTAATAACTGGCGAAGTCTATCCAAGAAACGGGCAGCCTGGAATTCGATTCTGCGGGCCCACCCTGGGCTGAAGCGCCACTGAAGAAGAAGAAGAAGTGAACTAAAAGAAGGAATTGAATCACAGTTCTTAAGATTTGAAAATCGCTACTGATTTTCTATTTGATTAAAAAGATAAATATAAATTATTTTCTTATTATTTTCTCTTATATTTATAATTATTATTTTCTCTTATATTTATAATTATTATTTTCTCTTATATTTATAATTATTTTCTCTTTATACTTATAAATTATTAAATAAATATATTTTCTTATAATACGAATTAAATTTAATTCTAACGAATATGAATTTCCTTCTAACAAAAAATAAGATTTTCATTTTCTTTTAACAAAATCTTCATACATTTATATCTATCATATAAAACATTTTTATTGAAATACAGTCGATTCCGGTTAATCGGACCACATCGGGATGTGATCGTTTTGGTCCTAATAACCGGCTGGTCCGATTACACGAACATGCCCTATTACAAGACGAGACGTGCTATACGTAACATATTAAAATGTCATTATGACCTTTATTGTGAGGCACACGCGCATGGTGAGCATACAAACAAGAACTACTGTTGACTATGAACTTTATTCATTAAAAAATAAATTTACAAACAAATTCTTCGAAACGATCTACACGATACTCAGCATGTGAAGCACAATAAAAAAAAGTTTTTATCAAATTCAAGTCAACGTTTGAAGAACTTACTACCGAGCTGCCCTTTCAAAGAAACAAAGAGCTTCTTGCTTACCTCCCACTGGTTCTTTTCCCTTTCGGACTTCCTGCTGTACACAGGCGACTTGTGGCTTCTTTTTCATCTTCCCTGCCACGTTCTTTGGTCCGTTTAAATGGAATTTTGGTTCAAATAAGCGAATAATATTAGGCTTATGTACATAGGATTTGTTTTGGTTCTTTAAGATTCGGTCCGATTAAGCGGCTGGTTCGATTTCCCGGTGGTCCAATTAACCGGATTCGACTGTATTACGTTTTGTTCTGTTTGTGATTGGGAGGTAGGAAGTCAGGTGGAGTCCTGGCATAGGAATAGCGCGTTTTCCCCATTACTGAGCGTCCCGCGTTCGGGCATGGTTGTTCCTACTCTGTGTTTTGTCTGTGAGGTGTGAGAGTGTGCTCTCCTGTAAAAAGGTTTTCTGCAAGCGAATGTGACGCATGAAGTAGCTAAGTCGTACTCTTGACCCTAGTTATAGTGCTACTGAAAAAACAAGAGATGCTCACTCGGCTTAAATCGCTGACAGATATCTACCGGTGGGCTTGTTAAGTACCTTACGAACTACAGATATTAAGTCACTCATCTCAGTGGGAAATTTGAAGTTAGACTTGAAAGTATTGTAGGAAATATTTAATGAAATTTGTTATTAAGTCGGAGAAAGTTTTTATTAAGTATGTTATATATACATTTGATGGTAAAATGGTGGCAAAAAAAAGTTTAGATTTAATTTACAATAAGAAGTTTAATATTATTTGTTAATTTTACCATCGAACTCATCATTTGTGGCAACACTAATGAATAACTTTCCGGCATGTTTTATCCCTTTTTGAGAAAAAAGATAAAACATGTCGGTAGTCGTTTGAATAGTTGAGCAATACACGTGTTAACTCTGCATTGTTTTTTAAATAATAATGGAGCATTGAACGATATCAGATGAAGAAAAAACACGCAAAAAAGATCCTAATATACATAAAAATATGCAATAATTTCAATTTATCCATTTTTTTAAAAATAATTATTTTCTAATCCCTCGAATACACACTTCACTTCAAGATGAAATTCTGAATTGCATGAAGACTTATTATCTCAAACCTTGAAGATATATTTGACGCTTCAACCCCTGCACACTTTCCCACATCAAGACAAGAAGTTTCTCCGGAAAAAAAATAAACAATAAAAATGACATCCTAGAAGCCACGCTCCTTTTTTGAAAGATCCACTCGGAGGGACTTACCTTCTGCCAAACACCCAAAACTATACACTTCAACATCGAATCAAGTTTCCACTCAACATCCAGACTTCGTTCACTCCCGCGAATCTACCATTTCAGAACTCACAATCACTGATCGTGGGTAACAGCACTTCGCGCAATGGATACCACAGTCAGTATCTTTCGTCTATGTTTATGGTTCCAGATCCTGGAAATCACACTTTGTGAAACTCCAATGACTTTTGCTACATCGGCTTGTGTTTGCCCCCTAATTCTAACCTACCAACAACCCTCCAAGCTTCTGTTGTAACTTATGCCACTCCACAAACCTGCTAACAGAAAGCTGTCAACGATTTAAGCCTAAATCATCTTCCCTTGTTTTTTCAGTAACGCCAACTAGGGCCAAGAGTACGACTTAGCTACTTCATGTTTCGCATTAGCTTGCGTAACCTCTTTTTACAGGTGATCACATTCACACTATTCACAGGTAGAACACAGAATAACAACCATGCCTAAACCGAGACTCGAATCCGGACGCCCAGATAACGGTGAAGACACGCTACCTCTATACCAGGATGCTGGCCTCCAAGAAATGATTCGGTTAAATGACTTCGTTGAGACATCAAAAGTCAAATTAAATTCATTGCCACTAAAGCGTCGTCTTCGATGCCAAACTCGGAATTTGCATTCTGCAAAGTTTGTAAATAAGAAAATTGTGCATTTGTGACTATCTTATATTTAATGTAAGGGGAAAAAAATGCTTGTATCGCTATTTTATACAAGATTTACAGTACCCTTTAATTGTTATGAGCTGTGTATAGTCATTTTAAAAATAATCCTTAAATAATATATGTACATGAATATTTTTCTTCAGAAACCATTGAAAACGCAGCATATCATTCCGTAAGTAAAAGAATGTTTTTAAGAATTAATTGATAATCGTAATGTTTGGTAAATAATTGCTAAAGAAACGAGATTATAAACTAAACAATTATTTGTTCATTAAATAATTAAGAAAATGCTCAAGCATCCTCCATTCTTTTTTCCCCATTTTGTACCACGAAAAACCCCGCAGAATTCCATTAAAATTAACATTTCACTTCACAAGCCCGATTCTCTCTCCTTCCCCCCAAGCATGTCACTAATGGATGCCTATCACACCATTTGCTCTCGGTAGAGTAACTTCCAAAATGTTTAGAGTCCAAGTTAAAGATAGCTAACAGTTGTAATAGTTACGTGCAAACCCTTTCAAGCGCAACGTTGCTTTTCTCTAATGCCTGGTGTGAAAAAAATGGATAGAAAAAATGGCGCAGTCGAGGCAATATAAACGTTATTGCTGTAATAACACAGAGTCATTCAGTTAAGTGGGCCGCTAAGTAGTATTTACGTTTTTTGGACTGTTCTCGGAAATAGTTGTCAGCGAAGAAAATCTGTAGGGAAAGAAGAAAAAAATGAATGAATGGAAGGTAAAAAAAAAGTACGACATGGGAAATGCTTCGTTTAACATTGGTGGGTGTTGAAAAAAGTGAAACTCTGATTCAAACCAAAGGTATGGACGGTTTTCTGCTATACTGGACAACAGCTAAATGGGGTGTAAAAAAAGAAACAAACATTTTTTTTT
>JAPMOQ010027759.1:1437938-1460237 GCA_026543055.1 Argiope trifasciata | reverse complement strand
TTTTTGTTTTTACATAGGAGGTATAAAATTCCTGGCTGCAGTTGTTTTCATTAAATAATAAACAAGATATTCCCCATTTTTTATACGTCAAACAACAAAATCAAAAAATAAGTTCAACCATACATTTCAAAGAATTTAATACGCAGTCTATAAAACGTTGTATGCGGTGAATTCGAATAAAGCAAATCAGCAGGTTTCACTTCATCGGTTTGCCATAAAGAGAAAGATTGGGGCTCGGTCGATCGAAAGGCGATTTTTATGAAGGCCCAGTCCATAAAACGGGTCTTTGGCGAAAGTGCCCGGCTAAGGCCAGGAATTTACAACTGCCTTCTAATAGCCCCGGCCGTATCTTGTGACCATCGAGGTTTTATGGTGGGATTTCTGTGGATCGTAAAAGTGATTCCTCATAGGCAAATAGTATTAACCTTTGCCTTTAGAAGAATTCTTAAGAACATTTTTTTATGAGCATGGTTATATGGTTGTGCATGAATGATTTTATTTCGTATATAGAATTTCGCAGACTCTGATGTCATAGTCAATAATAATAAAGAAAATGTAAGGAAAATGAGGTAGGATTACAAAATAGGTAAAATAAGACTTTTTGGGGGAGTATCTGACTCTTTTTACATTATCGTCAAGGTAATATTATTTTCAGAATTTTTTGCTAAGTGTTATAATGCTATAAAAAAACCTTATTCATCAGTTAGTTAGTTAAATATTAATTAGGCAACTTCCAAGGTGAACACAATCAGAGAAAAATTTATTTTATTATCAATTATAAAATAAATTATATTAGTAATAAAATTATAATATTATTATTATTATAACTAATAATATTATTATATATATATATTTTCGTTATTTTATTATCATTATATTATATTATTATTATAATTATTTATTATTATTGTATATTATATTTATTATTAATATAATTAATTTTTTTTTTCTAGTCGAATAATTGCTGACAAATGCCAAAGCATCAAACAATCGAGTACATATTTTGAACGTTTTTCTTCCGTCATTTGAAACCGAAATTTAAAACACATCTGTAATTGTATTCATGTTCCAAAAATAACAAATCACAAACCAGATTTTAGTTGCTACTCCCAACTACTGTCTACTATGTTGTCTATCCCAACTACTGTCTACTGTCTTTAGTTGCTACTGTCTACTATGCGACAGACACTTTACAGACAGTTACTATGCGACAGACAGACAGGCAACCTATCCCTTGAGGGGTTTGGTTCCAAACTGATATTAATGTACGTTTTATATTGTACACCACTGCAATAAATCTTTATTTATCTAACTCTTTACGTTTTCCTTTTATTGTGTTCACCATTTCTACTGGGGGACCTGACAGACAGATGTCCTCTGAATAAATATAATCAAAATTCGATGGAAATATACAAATTTGGTGTAAAGTCCCTTTACCAAAGTTCATTCATTTAGCAAAAATATTTTTTTCGTTATCTGGGTCACAGACAGACATAATTCCAAAATATTATTTTCGAACTCATTGAGAAGATATTGATTACACTCATTAGAAGTTAGTGATGGCACTTTTTCAAAATTTCCTGAAGTCATCACATAAAATGCGAGCTTAATTTTTTTTTTTCCGAAACTGATTATTCTATTGCCAATCGGCAAAGATAGATTTGAAATGAACTTTATTCCTAAGAGTAAAACCTGGCAGTGTTTAACTTTATAAATATTTGGAGAAATAAATAAAATATTCAACATTTCATCACTAGGAAAGATTTAAAAAAAAAAAAATCCAATATCTCATATCCAATTGATTTTTGACTTATAAAAAAATTGTTTAAAGAAAGTTTAAGCTATTTATTTCAAAGAAAAAAAATGATTGATAGTTAGAAATCTTTAAAAAAAGCATAGTCAAATCAAAGACAGAATTTTTTTAAAGCCTCATATGAAATATTGCCATTTTTGCAATTATATTACTCATATTCCTAATCTCATTAATAAATCATAGAATAATTTTTAAAAGTGTCTGTTTTTACAAATTTTCCATTTTTTAACTCGAAAGCATGAATGCGAATTTCAAACCATTTCTAATATAAAATCAATTACAGTTTATGCTTAAAAAAATAAAAGATTCATAACAGATGAACTTTATTTTAAAATCCGACATCTAAACCATTGTTTAAAAAAATACCAATAAAATGAAAGCACTTAAAATAAATAAATACAGGAAAATATTTATAAAGCTTAAAAATGAACAAAAGAAACAAGAAATAAAAACACAGATGCATTTTAAAATAATATTTCATCAACAAAAAGGAAGAAAAATTAATAGCATTGCATATATTTTTATAAAAAATAATCTCAAACAAAAAGTGGCTGAAATATTAAATTCAGAAAAACACTAATAAAACAAGAAAATTGAAAACGATTTTGTGAAATATGGTTGAAAAAAAGATTAATTGGCAGTTTAGAAGAATTGCTGACAATTTACACAGGCAAAATGGTACAGAAAACCTTTTCCCGTTGTTTTAAGAAAATCTCGAATGGAATTATATGTTTCTTGTCCGAAGTAATATGGTATTATTTTAATCTTAGAGTAAATTCTATGTATTCACATTTCTTTTCTTACCTAGTTTCACCAGTTTAATTGTTTGAATTCATTGCCCAGTCATTTCGCTTCTAAATTAAAATTGCTAACTTTTCTCTTGGTATATATTTGTTTATCAAAGCGTTTTTTTTCTCCTTTTCAAATTATTGAACTCGAATGCCTTTTTTTAAAAAATCGATTATGAAACATATTGTTATTCGATTATTTTCGATAAAATAGGTTTTTAAACTATTCATAAACTATACGTTCAAGAGGATTTAATTATTATTTTTTTAAGTATGAAAATATTTCTTAAATACGTGCTTCTTATTCCTATTTATATTTTCATTTCTTTATGATATAAGATTTCCATATTGTGATAGACAGTCCAACATAATAATAAAATTACATAAAAAATTTTATGCTTATCAAATCTTTCTTGACTTGAGCTTCAAAACTAAAATGAAATAAAAATATATATATCATTTTCCTGTCTGATGAACATTTATCCATCTTTGGCTCATCGATTTAGATCAAGAAATAAAAGTAGAGCTTGTACGATGCATATTAAACAGGAAATCTTTTATATTGATAATCAGTAAAACAGAAAGGAAATGAAAAGGAATTGATATAGTGGCAAAAGCCAGACAATAACAAATAAAATATTAGAACGCTTTAGTATCTGATGTTATTGTAAGCAGAGAAAGATGGGATATGAAGAATATTCCTTCTGGTCAATTTTTGTTTATTTTACTTTCTCGTATATATTCACTGAAAAAAGTATTGGGGACACTTGGCTTGACCAACTGCAAAGTAATTTATAAAAATATTAATAACATTATAATAAAAACAAAATGTTTCAAGGAATATTTTAATATTTGGTATACAGCTTGTAAGGAAAATTTTATTGGTATTTTAGAATTACAATTCGATACAGCTTTTCAAGCATAATTCTTAAGCAAATAGGAGCCAAAACATGGTTGAGACTCTTTTGAAATGAGAAACTAAACAAATTGGCTGCCCATCAATAGAATTGAATTTACTACCACTTTTTTCAGATTATAATTTTGAACTCAAAAACTTACTCAAGATTACTTATGGAAAAAAGTGGAGAAACAAAGATATATCGGTTGATGTGCCAAATCTTGTAATAAGTCACTGAAAAAAATAGAAAATCAGTTCGTTGTATAGCGCATATCTTGAAATTGTGATATGCAACTGTTTTCTATTGTCTACTGTTTTTAATATTATTCAAAGTTCAGGAAAACAAATAGTGTTAAAAACAAGCAATGATCAGGGCTTCCAAGGACATTTAATGAAAGTGAAGATTTGCGGGTTGTGAAACAACTTCACTTTAATCCAAAAACTAACGCAATAAAGTTCGGAAAATCTGTAAATCCTGCAACTATTAGAAATGTTGTAAGAAAACATAAATATCCTTCTGGCCAATTTTTCTTTATTTTACTTTCTCGTATACAGACACTCAAAAAAGTATTGGGGGCACTTGGTAAGTACCTAAAGTACGTAAGAGAAAGCCCTACATTAGCAAATCAAATTGATAAGCTAGGCTGGCATTAGCTAAAAGTATGCAAAGCAACAAAAAGAGTTTTTAGGAAAATGTAATTTTTGTTCATGAAAGCAAATAAAACATCTTCCGATCGGACGGCAAGCAAAAAGTTTGTAGGAAACCAAATATAGCAATGCATGCCAAAATTTACTCCCTTCTGTTAAATATGTAATTGGCAATCATATAGTCTGGGGTTGTACGGCAAGCACTGTTGCCGGGTGCTTGTAGATAGAACAATGAATAAATATGTCTAACTTGACATTCTCAAACGAAATTTAAGCAAAGGGCAAGCAATTGGTAATCTCAAGACGTATTAAGGTAGACTAAGATAAAGACCTGATACATCATGTTAATATTTACAAGTTATGGTTCCTCTACTACTGTATTATTTTTATCTAGACTTTTGCACAAAGTCCAGATTTTAATTCCACTGTGTGGGATTATTTGCAGTAAAAACTGTATGAACATCAAATTTCTAACAAGCAACATTTAAGAAAACCTTTAGTCTTAAGAGTGGACCAAATTCATGGATAATTTTGAAAAAAAATTGATCGAATCCATGCTAAATAAGCCACGAGAAGTCATAAAAAACAAAGGCAGCAAAACAAGATATTAATTTTTAAGCCAGCATATTCTTAGCGAATGCTTGGTAGGCATGACAAAGTTTAATCGCCAAATAACTCGATAAATATTATACAATAAATTGTCAAAATGCTAAATGTATGCTAAACGTTAATATCTCCAATGGTAAGCAAAGTGTTTTTTAAGATAACACTTCTATTAGGGAATATGATTGAAAGTTTAGGAGGAGGGGGACCACTCCTGATGATAATGCAAATTTTCGAGCTCAGATTCATAGAATTCCACGTTGTTAGGCTTTGTGAGTTTGCAAGAAATCGTCATTTACAGAAAGTGATTGGAGCTAAAAGTATTTATAATTGTAGTTGAAAGCTGGAAGAGTCTTTATACTTTCTAATGTTCAAATAAAAATTACTGTAGTTGTAATTTTTTGTTACCGACAAAAAATTTCGAACACGACATTTTGACAAATCTCCATGTTTCAGATGTCACCGAATCCGAAAAAAAAAAAAAAAAAAAAAAAAAAAAAAAAAAAAAAATAACATTTTTGTAACTATATCTGTGAACATGATGATTCGAAATCTCAAAGAGATAGGTTTCCCCACCCCCACATTTGTAGACTTCTATCACATTTTGAAAGAAATCTAATCAGAGTAAATATGTTCTATCTGGTTATCTATAAGTTAACACGATAATTAAAAAACGGAAAGATCTAAATATATAAAATTTAATAATTAACATTTAATTGTGACTATTGTGTAACAATAGCATAAGATGAAAGTACATTAATTCTTTAATGTGTGAGAAATGTTTGGGGAGACAACTGACGCTGCTTTTGGCTTGAGCTAAGATTTCTGAGAGTATTAATAATAATAAATAAAGAATGCCTGACTTCAATGCCAAGACTCTTATGAATGTAATATTAAAATACCTTTTATTGTAATTACTGTTTCATCATCATAATAGAACCGACCGAAAGAATGTTGTTTACCCTTAAACCTAACTAATTAGGTTTAAGGGTAAACAACATTCTTTCGTCATAATCTCGAAGAATTTTGGAATAAATCTAGTGAAAAAAAAAGAATTATACACATACAATAACGTACAGTATACCTGAAAAGGCTCACAGTGAACACAAGGAAAGTTTTAGTGGCTAATGTAAACTGTTACAGTTATTCTCAGTCAAGGATAATTCCATACTTGTAGGAGATACGTGTTTTTCCTTATACGTACAAAGGATCTTTAATTTCGCACTAAATTTTAGCAATCAATCGATAAGTTTCTCGCCCTATGCTTGATGAAATAATAGAAGTTTTGCAATAGGGTGGATATAATTTGACTAATTCTTGTTCCTACATTTGCAATGATCATGGGGGGGGGGGGGTTTCAAAGGATCTGTTCCCTGAGAAGATTTGATTAAATTTTGTATTACTATTAACATGTTACTATACTGTTAATAGTAACATGAGGAACAAATAAAAAGTTCAATCTTCTGTGTATCTATCCTTTCCTGCACATTTAAAGAGAAATTTTTGGGATATTTCTTAAAACACTGTTTAGGGAGATCAATTTTAATGCTTAACTTATTATCAAAAATAATCTATCTGACTAAATGATCCATAACTTCAATCTCTAGAACAACCGAATGATTAAAACATGATCCACTTAGTGAAGCCTTGCTTTTTAAGGTTAGCTATGTAGGTGTTTTTCTTGAAAAATGCGATTTTGCTTACTCGCACGTTTATAATACGTTTATCTCATATAATAAATATATTCACACACACACGTTTATTACAATAAGTATATCCAGCTTGAGTTTCGAAGCATGTTCGGTGCAGTATTGTAGTCAAAACAACATGAATGACGTTTGAGATACGGGTCCTTGGTTAGGGGCTTGCTGTCTTTTTACTTGTGTATTATATTTAACATTTTTGCTCTTTAAGTTTATCTATACAAGTATCTGTTCTGAAAATATGAGATTTTATGCACACACATCATTTTTATTACTAACTATAAGAGCCTTTTTCTGTCTGCTCATATGCTGACAATGTCATATCACACCATCTAGGATCCGAATTCGCCTTATTAAAATTATGTGGAAATTCAAATATATAATTAATGGCAGATAAACTGTAAAATGAATATAGTAGTATAGCAGATTGTTTCAAATAGCACGTTAAATTAAGTGCGTTCATGTTTTTATTTATTTAAAGGACAGTTTCATAAATAGATGAGAATGAAAAATATTAAAATGTAGTACCAGTATACGATTCGTAACTTTATATTGTCTTTTAAAAAAACTGCCTAGCTGAGATTGGTTATCCTGGTGTAGTATCACTTCAATCCACATCGATTTAGAATCGATATCGAAGTAGACTTTATGAAATACTTTTTTGGCAACGTGTGAAAAATGTTTTGAAAATCCAAAAAACGGTTGTTCTATTTTCTGTTACGATGCAAAATGCAAATAAGTGTTTTAAAATCTAATACAAATAAAAATTAATGATTATTTGGAGTCAGGAGGTTTGTGTGATTTTATTTAATTACGAAACACCAGCCTCACTGGCATTGAATAACTTAGCTAGCTAAATGATCAGCAACCAACCTGGTACTCCCGAATGATTAAGACATGAGCTATTTTGTCAAACCTTTCCTTTTCAAAGAAATTGAAACGCTTTACTACATCGTATAAATGCTCTGACTAACTTGCCAGCAGCTTCAACTCCTAGCACTGCCATAAATTAAAAGCATGATATATTCATTAAAATAAATGAATCGATCGGTCAGGATCATTTAATTATTTCCCTAAGTTACAAACAGGAACAAGAAAAGCGTAAATTAGGAAAAAGATACATTCTATTAATTATTTCTTCCTGTACGAGCTACATACATTGTAAATAATGCATATAACACCCCAATTATCCACTGACAACCAAGATCATCCCAGAATAAAATGTCTGCTTGTATCTCTGTATCAAAAAAAATTTAACAAAATAACCTTTCGCCATTTTTTCCAACTCATCCACATCCACCTCACTAATTACCTTCCCACACCCTCCAACAATTATGATCTTAGCAGAGGCTTCAGAGCATGAAGTGTAAAAAAAAATCTGCAAAGAACTTCCTGTCTGCGTTCTAGTCCTTCCCTCCCCCCGCTCTCGAACGAAATTCTCCAGAGCATCTTCGTTTTAAGGAGCTAAAAGCTAACGAGCGTCTCCATCAAACGGGGCGGACTCTACTTCCAGAGTTAACGATAGGCGAGCGTACGTGTGCCATGAATGGCAAGAATTTACGACCAGAAGGCGTAAAAACCCTCTCGGTCGCCCCCTTTCTCATCTGCCGCTCTACGCGCTCCCCCATCCCCACAACCTTTCTTACATCAGATCTTCTGTCTGTCTGTCTACCCTCCCCATTAGTTCTTCCTTCAGACGATTTTCTGCGATGCACTTCCCCGATTAATTTTTGATTTCTCTCGGAAGGAGGGTTTATGTTTGCTTCTAATGTCTGATGCCATCTGAGGAGGGAAAAAAGAAAATAAAAAGGTACAGGTTGTTTCGGGGGTTGAGTTGTTGCTGTTTGATGCAAGGAGAAAAATGAGTTTTTAAAAATTTATACACTCCTTTTTTTGGTAAATTTAATTATCTCAGGGATTGTATTCTTTCCATTCTTGTATTCGATGGTATATGTTTTACGAACAAAAAGGAATATGAGTGTGAAATTTTGTTGGAATCTTTTGTGTTCTTTAAAACTACGTGTTAAAGAATCAAATTGAAGATATACCTTCAATTCTTTATATTTGACAGTAAAAATATTAGACAATTAGCTTTAGTATAAATCAAATACAGAGCCATAGATTATATTTTTTGTAACGGAGGAAATACAGGGTGTTAGGAATTTTTTTAAAAATAAGTTACCTATTTTTTATTAAATAATTGCATGAAATTCTGAGTTTTAAGCTAAATAATCGAAGATAAGTCGGTGATAATGCCACATTATTAACATTAATAACAGTCAACACCTAGACCTAACGAATAATATTCGGGAATTATACTAACGAATAATAATTGAATCGAAGTTTTACCCCATTCACCAGAAAAGCGAGTAAAAATGCCCCACTAATAAATTAACACATAATAGATAAGAATCAACGCATATATATAACGAATAATATTCGCGAATTATTCCTTGGAATGTAGAAATATAAACTTTAAACCAATAAAACACGAAAACATTATTGCACGATTTTGAATTTTATACTAATCAGAAACATTACATTATCATAGAACAATTTGGTATATATTACCTAGACATTTAATTTTAATTGTTCCGTGAAGTCATGGGACTCGATTTCATTAAGAAAGTTAATGAATATAGTTAACAGAATAGATGCGAACCTATAAACATTTTAATGCCTGTCACAACAATAATCATAAATATGCGCTCTTTAAGAGAATCATGAGCATCATGGTTAAAGAGTAGTTTTCCCAAAACTTTCTCGCATACTCAAATATACTATGAAAATGAAAGCCTTGAAAGTCATTGACCTATAATATTTACGAAATATTTATTTTTAGAGTTAATTAAACATCCTTGAAAGGTTTTTTAGTAAATAATGACGGTCATGTAGTTAACAATGACGGGAAAATCGAATTTAGGTTTCAGGCGCTTTCATTCCAACAGATTGAAACAAAAATGTAACATAAAATTGAAAAAAAAAAGTATTATAAAGCGATTTCCAACCGATTGAAACATAAAACGTGACAATAACAAAGTTGCGAAATCATGTATCAAATTTAATATGTCTACCTCTTTGCGTTTTTGAGTTATCTCATTTACTTGTTTTCGAGGATATCGACCGACCGACCAACATACAATCTTTTTTTGGATTTGGCTCAAATTTTAGTGATGTCTACACTAGAGATCTTGAATCTGATCATCAAATTTTATCTATCCAGCTCTCTTCATTTTGCATTATCATATTAACTTATATTCGAACAAGCCAGACAGATGGACTTCCTCTGAACGGATTTTGAACAAAATTTGACGGAAATATACAAATTTAGTTTTACACCTGTGTACCAAATTTCATTCATCTAGCTTAAGGCATTTTTTATTTATCTTTATCACAAACAGACAGAAGAATATTTTCCAAAAATGCGGTTTTCGAACTCAGGAAGGTTTAAAACATGCAGATTCACTAAAATCTCGGGTAATCTAATTACTTTATTTTATCCATATTTCAATTCGACAAATTAAAAATTTAATCGGAATAAACCACAATCAATATTCTCGGCTCACCTGCTGGTTTCCAAAAGGCAGATAAAAAATCAAGGGAAAAAATTATAAAGCATTTTAAATCGGCATCAGTATAAAAATAATCGTTTGGAATTTACGATGGTTTGGTTTTTACGATGTAAACTATGCTCTAAGTTTTACCAAACGACAAATTTAAACACAGCTACTCAACTCAAAAGCAACTTTTAAACGCTTTATCAGTTATGAAATTTGCAATAATTACGTTGCGCAGACGACTGGAGTCTTTGAACTCTCTGCATACAACGTTTTTACTTTTCGTTCATTTATATTAAAGCGTTCTTTTAAGCGCTAATACCTAGATCAGCATTTGCTAACCGGGGGATAACATACGAATGGTTCTTAATCGACCTGGGATTTCGTGAAACAGCCATTCGTATTCAGAGAAAGTCTTCCTGGTTCTAGACTCGGATTAAAAAGGTTCGGTGTGTCGCAAGTTCGTTTCACAGGAGGAAGGCGAAAAGCAATTTCTCTTAGCAAAAAAATATTATGGCGATTTTTTTTAAGATCTCGAAGCGTGTTGAATATAAATTATTGGAACTGAATGAAAGAATGGTCGAAGTTTTTATTTTTTTTATCTTCCTGTTTATGCAATTCAGCAAACAAACAAGGAAATAACAGGAGGATGCGTTATTTTTCTTAGAAATCGATACAGATAATATGTTTTGCATGAAATATAAAAAGAGTTTCATGTAATTTTTTATGTAATTTCAAATAGAAAGATTTTTGTCTTTTTAATTCAGCGAACTCTTATTGATATTGTGAGGAATATTTTAAATTAACGATAAAAGAATTTTTATGGCTCGTATAAAAGAAAGTAAAAACTTTTTTTTATGAGTTTTGACTTTCTCTTAGGAAATATGACAAATTTAGTTTAAGGAAATAGAACATTTTTAACGCCTGTATTGTCAGTATATCGAGAAACAATAAATATCATCAGTTTGAAAATACGAGACGTGGCGCATTTATAATACATAATTAGCATTATAAATCCATCTGTATTGGAATGAAAAAAAGAAAGCATCTGCTTGTTAAGAGGCAAGTAAAGCCTAAAGTGTCAATTAAAAATAATTAAATATATAAGTAAATAAAAAAATAAACATTCAAATTTTGAGACAATTATGAGCAAAAGACAAGATAAAATCTTTTAAAATACTGATGTTCAGATAAGGTTTGTTACTAAATTGAAATTATTTCGACTTATTCCATCACACGGTTTCTTACCAGAAGTACGGAGATGGAAAGTATCTGATGAGTAAACGTGTTATCTTTACGAGTTGCACAAACTGAACTTCTGAAGAATTCCAATTCTGTAAAATTTGGAGCAAGTGAATCAAGGGATCGACCATGTATCGGTGTGTACTTTCAGTTCTGCTAACTCTAAAGCTCAGTTATTAAAAACTTTATTTTGATAATGAGATTTTGTAACTGCTATTATAATTCTTTGTTTAATTATAGTTTCAATCGGTTGGAAGAAATATGTCTAAAAACATAAATTTAATTTTCGGATATTATTAAACGGATATCAGAGATAAATATTCGTTTAGGATCCCTCGTCCTAATGTCCGCTAGTGTTATAATAGAAATTTACGTCCTCACACATTTTTTTGGAAAGGGGAAGTGGGGAAAAGTATTTTATCAGATGCTAGAGAATGAGAAAACTGATGGCTTCACTTAAACGCTGTAATAGAAGTCGGAATGATAAATACCATTTGTATGCAGCAAATAAAAAATGAATATCAAGTTATCATGTGAGAACATTATTTTTTAAAGTCACATGATATCAATCCAACAGAAAGCATCAAATTTTCACCATCATCATCATTTAGAAAAGCAATAGTTTTTTTATCATCTGGAAATCAATCGAATTCTAAAATTTTTTTTCTGAAGGAATTTTTTTGCCAGAGGCACGGATTTTATTTTTCTTGAAAAATCAGTTTAATCTGACTTTAAACAATGACTCGACTATCAGATTATGCATGTGTCTATATTTAGAAAACGATGTTTTTTTTTCTTTCCCCATCTTAAAACCGTTCGAGTTCCAAAATTTCATCTCAAGGCACTTAAAAAAAAAATTCAATTTAAACTGATTTGGAATGATCGTGCGACTACTGTATTGTGTAATCATCAATTATCAGAAAAACGATCCCCTCCCAATCTCGAAATGAATCGAGCTCTTTTTTTTTTTGCCAATTTGAAAAAAGTGAAAATTCTGCAACGGTTTTATATACAAATATTTATAACATTCGATACCTCCCCCGCTATTTTACGCTCATTTACATTTTTTTTCTCTGCCTTTCGTCAGGCGATCACTTTTTACAACTCTGTCATTTACGGGACAGACAGGAGAATTTGGTACATTACAGGCATTCGCACAAATTTGTAACTTTTATTTTGGCGATAAATCGCCAAATGTGATGATTTTCTGTATTATTTTCTCGTAACCCGAAAAGCAGAAAAATAAATGTCTGAAAAGTGATAAATCGAAAACTTTCTGCCAGCGCATTTAGAGGTCTTAAATCCGCCAAATCAAATAATAATTATTATTATAGTAAAATAAATTATGATCTCGCATAATAATTAATAAATTTGTCAGAAAGAACTTCCCAGAGAAGGTGAAGGTTGTCTTACAATTCATTGATTAGAGCTTGTATTAGGCACCGGTGCTTCACAAGCAAATACTTGCAACTTATTAAGTTCAACACTTAAAAAAAAATAATGTTACGAAATCTCACCGTCGGGTTCGTTAAGTGTAGTGTAGTGGGTATATGGTGGGAGAGCAGAATCAGCAGGCCTCGGTAAGAAACAACTCCGAAATTTATTTACGCGAAGACAGGACAGCACAAAGACGACAAATATGTACAGCCGAGATGAACACACAGCAGCACACAACAGCAGAAATTTGGTGGTAACAACGTCCACAGCACACAAAGCAGCCAGACGGAATTCAATAGAAGGGATTCTTGGAGCTTCACTCTAAGGTCTCTCAAGACAGCTGAAACTTCTCACTGTCCTTTGCTTTAACTGTTTCACTACCCTACAAAGGACTTGATGCTGCTTCCACAATATTCAACAAAGCATACAGTTCAATTCCACACTAGTTTGACTCCACAGTTGCTTCGCAATCCTTTTAGATATTCGGTGGTATACTTGTCGGTGACTCTGACTATCATTCACTACGACTCAATTTACGAATACGTGCAGCCAAATGAGAAGTGTTAAAGGGGTGCCTAGCCCCTTCAGGGGCTTATCTCCGATCATGAAAGAGTACCACTGACACGAGGGTCGATATGTTGTCGTCGCTTTCTGCGAGGACTCTGATCTAGAGTGCGCTGCCTGGGAATGTAGCTGAAAGAAGGAACTCCGGGTATATATGGTATTTGCAGTTAGGGTGAGAAGGTGAGGTGGCGAGTGCCAGAACTCCTTGTAAAACTACGCGCAGCTTGAGAGTGATGGCCTTTTATAATTCCTGGGAGGTGAGTCTAGAATCTTCTAGGTCAATCAGGCGTATCTCGGTTCCTAATGGACACAATTGTCAAAGTTTTGAGCATTACCCATTTTTTTTCTAAAGTCGCCAAATTCGTCGTCAAGTATAAATGATGACTCGGCATCCAGAAGCATCCAATACAGATGACTGTAAATCAGTCTTCCTTATCATCACATTCTCCGTGTTGAGAAGCAAAATTACAGGTTTGTAACAATACTAATATACATGTTATAAGAGCTCCAGATATAGCAATGGTATGAGCATATATGTATAAACTCTGATTCTGAAATAAAGCATTATCCTTTGAGGTTAAGATCCTTCTAACAAACTTTCTTCCTCCTTAATCAGAATCATCAGAAAATCCTATCTTTTTAGACATGAAAGGTTATCCTGTAATTGGAGGATGAGTATTTTTCCTCAATTTATCTTCACAAATCATAGTTTTTTATTATTATTCTTTTCCATTTCATTTTGACGTGATCTATGACTTTGGAATAATTATTTTGGTAATTACTGCCATATCTTAAAAGGCGCTTTTATAATAATCGTTGCGACATGCGTAAGAGATCTTCCCATTTAAGAGAATGAAAGAAAATCTTAAACATTCTTTTCGCATTTTTTGTAATACATATCTATATATTCATAAAACCTTGAATAACCTCCAATTGCTAAAGAGGAAATTCTAATGCAATGGTTTTTTTCTCCCTTCATTATCGCTTAATCAAATATTTTGTTCTTTTTCTGCTTCCTTTTCTTTGTACTTCAACCTTTCTTTCTTTGAATATTTCCTAAAATTATTCTTTAATTTTGGATGTAGCGATGAAGGTGTCCGAGTTGTTGAATTATGAGATATGGAAGAGAACTTTTTGCCTCTCATTCTCTAAGAAATAATGTTATTTATTTTCTTATATTTTATATTTTTTAATAATTTCTCTTAATTACCATTTTGTATCCTAGGTTCATTGTTAATAAAGCATTTTTCTTTTGCTTTGTTAACTTTTTTTAGATCATCTCTCATATATGTACCTCGTTTGGTAACTTTAAGTCAAATGGTCTTGTTTAATGGGGATAAATACTTACACATTTTATAATTAGTAGAGATTTGTTAGTTAGAATACATATTAAACTTTTTACCCATAAGCTTTTGATATCTTTTAATAAAGAGCATCTATCTTATGATTTTCCCGTATATTGAAATTACCATATTGGATAAATAAATAATATCTTATAATATTTGTATAAGTCATTAGTTTATTTTTTTAGGCCTTTTATATACTTTTCGAAATACGTAACACAATTTTTTAATCGTGGTCGATGCGTTTCTTCATATCCTACGTAACATGAAATATTAATTAGATTAAATGTATCAGTAATTAACAGAATGTATGACGACGCAAATTCAATGAAATAGGCACATATATTTAAAAAATCAGAGGCACTCATATGCGCAGGGTGCTCCTGAAAGACGAGTTATTTGATTTCCAGGGCCATATTAAATATGAAACACGCTTTCCTTGGTAGTTTAATTTCAATTATTGATGGTTTCAGATTATAGCTAATGTAATTTATTATAAATTCCCTTTTTTAGTTTAGTAGTATTAACATCACTTTTGAAAGCAACATTAGAGCTATTTTGAGACACGTTATATGACGAAGACGACACCTAAGCGGGCACCCCCTCTTCCTGCTTCAAATTTTTATAGGCATATATTTAGTACATGAGTTTTTAATTTAATGTGTGTTCCAACGATCTGTGTCCTTTAGGAATACGGTCGTAAATTTTTCAACTGATACATTTGTTGGACCAAACCCACCTGTGGACATGATTCGAAGTTTCCCGAAAATTGTAGGTAAACTGAACATACATAACAAAAAAACCAAGAAAAATCCCTGGAGTGGGAAAAGAGGAGAAAGTGTGTTCTTCTGGAATCAATACAGGTCGTTGGAACGGGGATTAGCGTTGTAACGTTCCCCTGTCCTACTCACGATTAGCGGTACTTCCCAACAGCTGCTCACAACCTATTAACGCTTCCATTGTTAAACGCCGCTAGCTTTCGAGATGTTAAATCCCCCTTCTCCGATTGTTCGCGTCTAGTAATTAGACCACGCGTGAAGTTCATTGCAGGGCTGGGATCTGTCGCTTCCTTCAAATAAAAGGCGGCCCACAACTGCATTAGGGCGGTCCCCTTTGTGATGGAATCACTGACACGTTTTCCAGAGCGGCATGGTTAGGACGCGTCATTGGTGGACAGTCCGACGCCACGAAAGACAGAGATGAAAATTGAGGGAAATTTTTGCTGGATGATTGGCTGATGGAAAGCTTACGTGGGCGAATGGAATTTGAGGACGTGGATTTTGGACAGCAAAAAAGGGCCTACTGGGCTTGAGAGTGGAGAGAGTCTTCTGGATTGCGGACTGGGTTTTCGATGCTTCACCTGGAAGTGGTTCTGAATTACACCTTGTTAGCGTCTTGTGGTATTTTTCTTGGAGTTAATGGAGGACTCTTTTCCTGAGCTGTTTTCACTATAGATCTTGAACTTCCAACTGCTGTGTAAATAGCGAATATTTAACCTAAAATAGAACACATTGTTCTTCTGTAAAATTATAGGGCTGTAAATAAAATAGTCATCTGGAATTCCGCTCTTTTATTTGATCGGTAGCGATCAAATCATTACAACGTAAACCAGACCGGTGTACAAATTTTTAACTGAATCAGTTTTTCAGTCTGTAGACATTTGGCCCCAAAACTTACCACTAGGTCACAGCGGCCAAAATGCATTTTTGTAAACGTGTGGGAAATTAGACGAAACTACTAAATTTCAAAGTTACTTGGGCATCTAAATATGCAGTCTGATTTATCTGGGCTTTTGTAAATAAATGCATGTTTTTGTCAGTTTATAAAGCAGAGTTGTAAATTACAGATGAATAGTGCTTGAATTCGTTCGATAATGCACATCCTGTAAAATACAGTAGAATCCATTACACCTCCGCTTTTTGCTAAGCAATAAATCCACATAAATTTCCGAAAAACTCTGTCAAAACAGAGGAAATACCACAGCCCATAACAGGTAGGCGACAACATTCAGGTGCCCAACCCTTTTTCCTGTTCCTTCATGCCACAGTGATTATTATTACCCTCCAATAAATTTGACTAAACGACATATAATTATTGAGCACCTTACTACATGTGACAAAGGCGCGTCCATCACATCGATTACAAAAGCCAGCCTGTTCACCAATTCATGGAAGTCTGTAGCTGTTGCCATAAAATCATTAAACACATTCTTATCTTTTATTTTCCTGTTTGGCAATAAATTCTCTCGCAACGACGGAGAGTGGTGACATGTAAGCGCCAATTAATCGGTTTATGCACGTATTAAAATTATATATGAAATATGAGGTGTCTGTTGTTTGATACATTGTCTAGCTCATTATGATTCAGAGACAGATAACTAACCTAATAAAGAGGCGTTTTTTAATTCTCAAAGATTTTATTTAATATGATTTATTTCATATTCGTAAAGATAAATTTCATAGTCGTTTTTTTCTATATTTCCTGATGTGGTAGAATTCAAATTATTATACACTTATGGCTCAATAGTAAAATAATTTTAAAATAATATTTTCAGAATATGAAATTTCTCATTATATGTTTAATTTTTTCCATATAAAATAAGATATGCAATCCCAACCCTCTTCTTACATTCATAGTGCTTTATAGATTATTTTCATAAATATTCTTTTCTCCTTCCGTATGATTCTTTATGTTTTATGTATCAGTTTCATATTTTTTTCTTCCATATAATTCTTAGTGTTTTATAAATCGGTTTCATAAATATTCTTTTTTTTAATTTCATGTGATTCTTAGTGTTTTATGAATCAGTTTCAGATTTTTTTTTTCTTTCATAGGATTCTTAGTGCTTTATGAATCGGTTTCATAAATATTTTTTTTCCTTTTATGTGATTCTTATGAGTCAGATTCAAAAACATATTCTTTTTCCTACCATGTGATTCTTAGTACTGTTTATTAATCAGATACATAAATATTCTTTTTTCCTCTATAAGTTTTTAGCACTTTATGTATCAGATTTATAAATATTCTTTTGCCTTCTATACAATTCTTAATGCTTTATTATAAAATATAAAATATTGTGTTTATCCACCAACGGTTCATCTGCTTTAACAAATTAATAAATAATTGCTTGTTGTAAAAAATTGCAATAAATTGGACTATCAATTGTAATAAATTGATAGTTTATGAACATTCTCAAAAACAAATAATAGAAAAAAGAAGGCTTATAGAATATAACCATGAACTTATAGAATATAAAATGTCTTTGGAAATAAAAATAGATTTTACTATAAAATGCAGGAAAATAAATGCATTTGTATAGAAATTGATACGGTTTACCACTATTTAATGGAATGAATGGAGATCTCAGAGTTGAGGAAGGACCTGAAGATTGTCAATAATGATTTGAGTACAGTACTGATGGTACCAGGTAATCTCAAAACCCTGAAGGATATGATGTTAAAGATTGATAGTTTCATTCCAACTGTTTGAGAGAGTGCAGATGGGGAGAAAGACGGCTATTTACTAACCCGAAAGGAATGTTAGTTTGACGGTTCGGTCAATGTAAGGTATGACAATACTTATTCAGCAGTCGACCACAAAAAATCCTGTCGATACTGCTACGTTCAGTGGTGGCAGTGTGGTCGGCTGTATGTAAGAAGAAGATTTTACTATTTTGTGTTCAACAACAACAACAACAAAAGAAAAAAGATTTAATTTATGTATTTCCTTAAAAATAATTTAGATATAGCCTTGCTCAATGCAAAATAAAGAAAGTCAATGGAAATCTGAAGCAGGCAGCATTGCACAAACAAAGATTTTGTTATTAATAATTTATTAACTTTTCTTCGAACTGAACTGAACTTTTTTAATATGCAATTGCAGAATGAATTTGTTTTTTTAAAGATATTTTGAGAAATTAAACTACCAATTTAATTAAATTAATAAAACTCTCATATAAAATATTTTAACCTCTTATTTTATTTATGTTAATGAAAAGGGATATCCAAATTAAAACCAATGTAATAGCAGTATTGAGTCACTTTTTCCTTCAATAATTTCTAAACTAAATAAGTAAAAAGTTAATTAATATTGAAAATAAACATGTAATTTAAAAAAGCAATTATAAGCATCACGCGCAATAAGTTCATTCCTTTCCATTTCATTTCCTTGTTTAGAAATTTCTTATATATCATTATATGATGAGGTTCTGAGGTCATTCAAAGTCATGCACAATTCGTTTAGAAAGGCTGATTATGTTGAGCTGAATAGGTGAAGAATTACAATGCAATATTAGCAAATAGGATCACGTAAAATATTTCATATTGATAAAAATGCATTAAAAACATTGGATCGCTCGTGAAGTTTTTCGAATGTCTTTAAAGCTTAAATCTTTAAAGAATATACATTTTTTAAAGAATATATTTTGAAGTCAAATTGATTTAATTAGATTCCAAAATCAACTTACCTGCTATTAACCCTTTGCAGGCGAAAAATAATTCAATGCACAATTATTCTTTTAATATATGAACGTGTTTATTACACCAAAAAATGAATACATGCAACTGCTTTAAGTTGAGTTTCTCTGAAAATGAATCTAAATCCTTTTAATATTCTGCAGGTAATTTTAACAATTAAAATTGAAAAAATAAAAAAATAAAATGTCAAAACTATGCACCTTTTTGAATGGTGACTGAGATAAAAACATCGATCACGAAGGATTAAATTAGAATATTTTTCAAGATAAGATTAATATCTTATTTCTTAAAAAGTTATGCAGTATACTTTACTATACATAACAGTTTTAATTTCTGTCTATAGTTGTTGTCGTGACTCATGCCACTTTACAAGCCGGCAGACAGTAAATCTATCAACGATTTACGTCTTTTGTTTTCTCAGTAGCGCCAACTAGGGTCAAGAATACGACTTAATTACGTCATGTGTCACATCCGCTTGCACAACCCCTTTTTATAGGGGGGCACAATCTCATCCCTCACTGATAGAACCATGCCCGAACCGGGACTCGAACTCGGGGTGCCCAGATCACATGGAAGACCCTCTACCCCTATGCCAGAAAGGTGGCTGCCAATAGCAATAAATGGATATAAAATATTGTGATACTTTAACCTTTTCAATGCTAGCATTTTCTTTTCCAAAATTAAGATAATTTAGGACTCTAATGGATCAAATAAAGTACAAATAGATATATTATGCTAAAATAAAATTTAAAAAAAATCACTTTAGGTGCAAATTTGGAGGTGGGACATTAGTGTCTCAGTGGTTTTTTTAACACATTGACTGCCACCTACGAGATAATTCGCAGACTGCGTTTTTTTCTAGGACCAAACCATCTATGTTATTAGGTGATACCTTTTCTACAACAGTTAAGAGATAGCAAAGAAGGGGTCCTATGATTAGATAGATGGTCTTGATATCAGACGAGGGTATTAGCAGTGAACGTGTTAAATAAGACACATGTGTCTTATTGTGGCTGAAGTAACTATATGAAATATAGTGGAGACAGGAAAAAATTGCACAACAATTGAATGCAATCACAGAAAGCCGTTAGGAAATGCACTTCGGTAAGTTGATGACTTAAAAATAACACTGGGACATATATGTCCCGGTGATACCCAAAGGGTTAATAACCCATAGTTACATAATATATATGTTTAAAGGATATATTGAAAAATCCAGCTCGAATTATCTTTAAGCCAGATCCGAATTTTATATTATACTAGACGCCTTTGGCGACCAGCTGGTTCGCCATGAGTCATGCGTTCTAAAATTTCCAATTAAATCATATATTTTTTGGCCAAAATTTAAGAAATAGTTTAAGTTAAAAGATTCAGTTATTAGTAGTTACAGAGTCGGTAACTTGATTCGGAAAAACTTTTTGAGTTTAATGCTCTAATAATTTATCGATTATGCTTCCAAAATATTAAAAATGTTTTTTTCGGTGAAAATTGCCAAAATGTTAAATATGTTTTTTAAAGAAAGCGAGAAAGGGGAAAAAATTATTGAATTAATGATACAGATATTGCAAACGATTATAGAAATATGCCATTAAGTCGGGATTTCAATGCGTATCCTGTCTAAATTCAATCAGGTTTACTGTAAATAAAGATAATTTATGGAATTAATGCTATAAATATTGCAAACGGTTTCTTGAATCCTTTGCCTTGCATTTATTTTTATAGAAGATATCACATTTTATATTTATGTTATTTTATCCAGTCACGTGCTGAAAGTTGTATTTCTTTAGATTTGATTTACGATGATAGTTGTTGTTTTTCATTTGAACTTCCGGCAATGTTTTATTTTATTTTATCCAGTCACGTGCTAAAAAAACATGGTTAAAATATTTCTTTAAAAATTCGTTAAAAATAGAAGCTTGAGTTATGCATTAAAACACTGTTACCATTAGAAAGCTAATTTTTTTATCTTTAAATTGATGTTAAAATCATGTTTGTCCGATAATAATTTCGGATGTTATAGCGGAAAAACGTCGAAATTTCGCTTTAATTTTAATTAATTCAAATCCTAATTAAAAATTCGAAAAAAGAGTTCCGAGGTGCACATTCCGAAGCTCCAAGGTATACATGTACCAAATTTGGTAGCTGTAGGTCCAACGGTTTGGCCTGTAGAGCGCCAACACACACACACACATACATTGAGTTTTATTATAAGTATAGATTAATTAAATAAATGCAATGGCTAAAAAATCAGCTTCTGGTGAGAAAAAAATAATCATTTCCTTAATTCTCAATGAATCTATTTTTAATTAATTCTTTGATTAATTGTTGCAAATCTGTAGTGTTCTTTCCCTGCGATGAAAATATCATCACCACTGGAAGAAGAGATCTCGTGTACAGCTAATTTTCATGCCATCACTGAAAGAAGCAGTATCAACAAGATTTTAAGGGTTTGTTGCAATAAGGAGGTAGCTCCAATTATTCAAGTCAGTGGTAGCACCAGGGGCTACCTCTATGTTACAACAAACTAAGGAGACAAACAGTTCATGCGTGAACGCGAGAACTAACGATTGGAGCTATATCTTTCTGACAACAAACGAATAAGTTTTTATTTTACAACATGATTGCCCATGTAACTCCAAATTCCCCTGATTGGAGCTACATCCTTTTCACAGCAAACCCTTCAGTTGTAGAAAAAGAAATCTATATGGCTTCTAGATGGATGACAAGTCATTGAAAATTTTTGAGTTTCTAATCCAAAATCAATAAAATAAAAGGTAAATAATCTCTTACCTTTGCTGCCTCGGGTTCATCGATAAAACATCTCTGTAAATATGGTTTGAAGAAAAAGAGTGCAGTTTCGGTATAATCCTTTTTATTTTCTTCTAGGGCACAGACATAATATGATTATGGATAATATTTACATACATTATTTACAACGCGCTTATACGATAATTAATTTGGCCATCCTCCGACGTTTTAGCAATACGTCGGTCTCATACAAAATCTCTTATGCATCTTAACATCTGTCGGAAGGAATATCTACTGATGTCAGCAGAGCGCGTGGGCGCCAAAAGTTATAACATATGAATCTGCTGACTCAATTTTCCAACAATAATCGAATTTGGCGACTTGGCAGAGAATTTGGCAATAAATAAATAAAAATAAAAGTGAAAGTTCTGGAAAATGCAAAAATAATGCCCCGATTTATATTAGAATTCAAAATTAGGA
>JAPMOQ010027759.1:1421529-1437928 GCA_026543055.1 Argiope trifasciata | reverse complement strand
GAATTCAAAATTAGGAAGGCGTGTAAGATGAGACTATAAAATTGGAGGTAGAGTGAACTCCCTTATTTACAATGATTGAAATTACTGTTTCCAATTTAATGATTTTTGTTTTTTTTATGTTGATAATATCTACAAATGTGTGCATCTTGACTGTGTTTGTTCGCTGAACTTCAAGATTTTTGCTAAATAAATCATCTTTTTTCCCCTCATTTTTGTGGCATATACTCCAATCTGCTTTTACTGTAAACCCAACGGTTGTTTTCAATTGTGCTGTTTCAGTATATACTAATGCAAAATAAATTTAAAAATATAAAATTAAATATAGAGATGTTTACATAAAATATTATTAAATTAATTGTTTATATGTTAATAGTTTCATGAAATCTGACAAACTGATTTAAAGACAGATCGATTTCTTTTTCCTCCTGCAAAATTTCTTCCAATCAACTTAATCCCATTTACAATCCTTGCTTTTTATCTAGAATACGCTTTTCGTTAGAAACTAGAGTTTCCAAAGTTTTTTTTATTATTTATTTAAAAACTAATCCGGTATTTTCCACTTTTACAGCTGTTGTTTGTTTCTAGTCAGTTTTTGTTTGAAGCGACGATAATGGTTTGAGCGCATCGATTGTCAACTCTGCAGCTGCAGGCAAACAGCTGCAAAGCTCAATAGCATAATTTATTTTCAAACTCTAAATGGAACTGCATAATAAAATTGGCAGTTTCGTACACTAAAATTTAGAAACAATATCAGATCACTTTACGGTATTATTTCCAAATCATTTCTAGAGAAGAATAGGTGTATTTTTGTTTATATTTGTATTAAATTCTAAAAAACAAAATATTTAAAACTAAAAGAGAAAATAAGAAACAGAGTATTTTGAAATTCGTGAATTGGAATTTTCTATCTAGAGTTATTACTGATTACCCAATCGCATCTTATTATTATTTGTTATGGAATAAAAATACTACAAAAATTCACTTTTGGTAATTTAAGAATAATTAGTCAAATAAAAGTGCTGCATTAATCAATGGTGTTACTCGATTATTAAAAACAAACTAACATTTCAGAAATGTTTCAGTATTATTGCGAATATGTACAGTCACTTTTTTGACGCGTTAATTTCTTCGTTGGAAAGAGAGATTTATCAAAATTCTTAAACAAAGACAGGTTACACCTCCAAGTTTGACGAAAAACTTGACTCTCAATTGATGATAACATAGTTGAAAATAAAAGTTTTGGAGAACATATGAATTGTGACTTTATCTCTATTTGGAACCGAGATATGATGCTTTGTTCAGCAAATTCCATTCATTGTCAAATTATATAAGGAAACCAACAAAAGATGAAAAGATTCAACTGATTCTCTTTTTGGAGTGCTGATTGCAGAATAAAACGGCTGAAGTATATGTAATTTGGCATATGATATCATTAATAAAATTGAATTTGTGTGTAAAATTTCGGCTTTAATCAAGCTAGAAAAAAAATGCATATTTAGTTTTCTTTACTATACTGTGAAAAGAGAAATTTTCATGGGCCAGATTCATTAAATTTCATGAAAAAACCCATGACTCATGAAAAACTCATGAAAAAACCCAGGACACATGAGCAGGGCTCATGCAGGAGAAATGTTCTTGAGCTGGAAAATAAAAAATCTGAGCATTCGTGAAGTTCAGAGCTTTGTCCAAGGTTCATGACCTATTCGGATGGAATTAACACCTTTATTAGAGAATAATTTAAAAAGTTTATGAGACTTCCTGCACCCCCCTCCCATCTAATTTTCGCTTTTGGCTGTCACTTTTTTTTTGTCTTTTCTCCTTTACTATTATTTTGATTATTATTTCATTTTCTTACCTCCACTATTCTCTCTCCCCTCCCATTTTTTTGTGTGCTTGAACACTCATTTGTTTTATTTTCTTAAAAGTCATCCCTCGAAAAACATGCGCCAATAAGATATAATTAAGGTTATTGCTATAAAGAAAAGCTGAGACTATTTAAGATAAAATTGTTTTTTAAAAACATATTTAAACTATGTATTATTTTTTGAAGATATATTTGGCAGGATTGCTCCTTTCTGAATTGACTAAATATAGTGGACTCTTTTGCTAAACTCAAAGATCGATTTCCGAATATGCAACTTCTGAGAGCCGCTTGACGATGGTCGGGAAAGGTGAGTCTTCAGCGCAGATGGACTGAAAGATTGTTATTAGCTAAGCTGTCAAATAAAATACAAATTTGCAAAAAATAGCAAATCGAAGAAACTCCTCATCAGAGTAATGCATTTTTGAAAGAAGCCATGGAAGTACCAATTTTTAAATTTCTGAAGAGCCTGAAGAAAAGTTTACGAATCAAAAGATACAGAAATCTGAATTTTCATTATTTGAAGCAACAAATAAACCTTAGGTTTTTTATTTGATGTCTTGAAAACTATAAAACCATGCTCAGTAGCTAGAGAACGTATTTTCAATTTCAAGTAATGTGTCCAAAATAAGAATAAGATTTAGCCACCGTGTAGATTTGAAAAGTTCATATAAGTTTTTTTTAAAAAATCCTATTTTCTTAAAAGAAATTAAAATTAGTGAAAATAATATAAATATCACTTGAAATTTTTATTTGATATTTCATTATTTTGTGTAATTAATATGTATATGTAATCCTTGATTTTTTAAAAATATTTTTTCGATACTGATTTCGGCTTTTTTTTTTTGTTATTTTATATATAAATTGAAAAAAATGTCCCCTATTAATTTTTTTTTTTGACAATAATTCGAAAACTAGCTAAAACCGATTTTTTGGATATATTGCACTCGAAAACCAGTCTTCAAGAAGTCGGTTTTTGTATAGACCTTAGTTCATACAGCAATTACAGACAATGAGTATTTGTTTTACAAATAAATAAAAAACGCATACATTTCCATTATTTACTGAAATAAAAAAATTAGTTTAAGCTAAGTAATTAAAATGTTAATTAAGTTAAAAATGAGCAGAAATGTTAAACTAAATAGATTAAAAAGAGAGACGTCATGATGTCCATTAGCTATGACCTCAAAATTCATAAATCTGTTTCTAACTAGACTATACCTAAAATATATAGAACTATAAATTTCTTCCAAAGTGTTTGGAATGTGACGTGAGTAGAATACTAAAACGCGTTCGGAAAAATAATAGTTTTCATTAACATAAATTTGAATGTTAGTGTGGTTTAAAACTTCATTGCGTTGGCTCTTGAATTTCATTCGAATATATTCTTTAAGTTTTATCTTTAAAGCAATAAAAATGTAAATCTTATTGAAAGTAGTAAAAGGGGAATATTGCGTGTCAAACCAGTCATTGCAAGCCATGAATTTTCCTGAACTAAACAGATGAAATAGTATTTATTAGATAATACAAGGCAGGCCATTTTTTATTGGATGAATAGAAATTTATAAATTTTTTTTTATAACTTATAAATATAAATGAAAGGCGAATACTTTACAAACATTCGGAAGTCTAATAAAAATTATATTCGTTCCTTTAAGTATTAAATAGAAGTATAAATATGTATAGAGAAATATAAATATGTAATTCTTTTTTCAAATTTCAATTTATGTACTTTATTTATGATTTATGAAATTATTAATGAAAAACGTTTTCTTGGCGTATCAATCACAGGCATCAATTTTAAATAATATCAGTAGGAATGGGGTATGAGTCTGAAAACACTCACATCAGTTATTATTATAATTTTTCAAATCTTAAATGCTTAATTTTTAAAAAATGTTTTCAAAATATCTTCAGAACTTTTATTTCTCGAATAAATATTACAAGCCGTAAACAGTAGTTTAAAAAAATAGTCATAAAAGGCAATTGCAAAAAGTTTAAAAAAAAAAAAATTTGCAAGTCGTAAACAATTGCAATCCTTAATCGTAAACCAGATGTTCTCTCCTGGGCTCGTGACCATATCGACTAGTCCCTAGACCAGTGGAAAACCATGGCGTGGTCAGATGAGTCACGATTTCAGTTGCTACTAGCTGATGGTAAAGTTCGAGTGTGGCGCAGACCCCACGAAGCCATGGACCCAAACTCCCAGCAAGGTACTGTTCAAGCTGGTGGTGGCTACATAATGGTGTGGGCTGTTTTTACATGGCATGGACTCGGTCCTTTGGTGCAACTGAACCGATCATTGACTGGAAATGGTTATGTTCAGCTGCTTGCAGATCACTTGAAGACAATCATGAACGATGGGATTTTCATGGATGACAATGCGCCATGTCACCGGGCCAGAACTGTTCGCGATTGGTTTGAAGAACATTCCGGACAATTCCAGCGCATGATCTGGCCACCTAGATCGCCCGATATGAATCCCATCGAGCATTTATGAGACATCATCGAAAGGTCCGTTCGTGCCCAAACTCCTGCACCATCCACACTTTCGCAATTATGGACGTCTATACAGACAGCATGGCTCAATATTCCTGCAGAGGACTTCCGACGACTTGTGGACTCCATGACACGTCGAGTTGTTGCACTTCGCCGGGCAAAAGGAGGACCGACACGATATTAACAGTCATCCCATGACTTTTGTCACTTTAGTGTGTATATATATATATATATATATAAGTCTTTCTTAATTTCTGAATTCAATTCCCGCTTCTTTATTTAATTAATTAATTCTTCTTTATTTAATTAATGCTTGTAATAAAGCTGAGGATTTCATAATTCCTACAATAGAAATAAAGGAATAAAAAACACACACTCAAGAATTGCACGTTTGAAGTTATAAGATAGAATACTGACGTGTTTTCTTTTCGCAGTATAAACACAATTTAATTTGCACGGCCACTAATTATTGGTAACTTGATTCCATCAAATTCATATTTTTCAAATTAAACAAATTTTTAATAACTGCCTTCCCTATCAGTAGCTTGACAGCCAGGAACGTTCAAATTCTAAGTGAAATAAATTTTTCGCAATGGTGAATAGTTGTATAGCATCGATTGATAATATTTACTAATATTGATAAAATTAGTATCTCATCTGCTGATAATCTACTGACATGTACTAGTAACATAATATATATGTATATATATTATTAGTTTATAACACAATCGATGAATCATCCATTTTTTTTTTTTATAAATAATAATCTGACATGCTTTGACACTAATCGGTGTTCCTTTTTCAGTTTTACAATTTTCATCTGTCTTTCGCTTTGTGGAAATCAATGTAAACAAAGCTGCCTTTGCAAACAATACCATCTAACATACATACAAACATAACAAACATACATCTTTGTAAACACAATTTCTAAGCCATGTTACTGTTTTTATTAATTATTTTTGTTTTAAGAAGTGTAGTGTCGAAACAACAAGGCTTGAAGGTCAAGACAGCGAAACATTTATTTTTAAAGAGGACATTACAAATATATCAACAGTAGAAAAAGAGAACAAATAAAATTCTATTTAAAATGTGAAGACCATTTTGTAGTTACAGAAAAAATATTTTTTTTGGGAAGAAAACATTTAATAAAAACTCGTGTTATTTTTTGTTAATGTTTGGCTATTTTGTCGTTTGTATTAGTCATTTATTTAAAAAAAAATATTTTTCTTCATTCGTATGTAAAAAAACAGTTTGTTAGCTTAAGTAAATAAATAAATGCGATTATGGAATTAAAAAAAGTCATTCGATTGCAACATAATTTCATATAACACCTGCTCTGTGTTTCATGAATATACTTTGTCCTCATCTTTAAATTTTTGCGAAAGAATTTAGATACGCATTTTCCGAAAACTTAGAAACACTTAACTGGTTAATTGCTATTTAAATATGACATCCTTTATAAGAAGTTATTTGCTCCATGTTTGTTTATTAAAAGTCAATACCGTAAAAATATTAATAATCCTAAATTAAGTTTATTTATTAATCAGTACACTTTCAAAAATTTATTGAATAAACATTAGTTATATTTCATGGTTTTTAGAATCTGTAAACAATAATCAGCTGATAAATCTTCCCAATATTTGCATATTCGTATACAGGAATATGGAATTCGTATATTCGTATTATAAAAAGGAAAAACTTAGCAAAATGGAACGAATCTAATGAAAAGCACAAATAAGTAAAAAAGAAAACGGAAAATATGGAATACTGAATTTTAAAAAATAATTCTAATCTACAACGAGACAGTATATATCTCTAAACGAATTAATCGAATTGATTTATTTCGTATATGTCGAAAACGAATCTAACGATTTGAATCAAATTTTATATTTAGATAAGTATTTGCTTTTCCAAGTTTGCCTGTATGAGTGCCTTTCCTGAAAAAACACCGTTTTACGTACAGAGCAGATTTTATAACGAAATACTAACATACGGATGTACATGAACTGAATAAGCGTGTCAAATTTGGAGTTGTGGTTAGGGATTAGGAGGTCTCATGCATTTTTTCTCATGTTCGATCCCACGTTTGCAATTCAACTCTTTAATAATTTTAAACGAGATACAGCGTAGGATTTTATTGGAAAATTTACAAAATTTTTTTTTTAATTCTCTAGCCAACTTGAAATTAAATCATTTGCAGGTAGTAGGTTTGCAGTGTCCAAACCAATCCACCAGGCATAAAGCCACTGATTTTGGTATACAGATAGTGGTATAGTAACTCAAGAAATCTCGAATTTTGTTACATTTTTGTAGTAGTTTTAAATTCTTTTTGGTTGCAGTATTGTTTTTAATAACAACAGAGAAGGAGAAAAATTGATGTGGTATCGGATATATGAAGTTATTTCCTATCTAACATGTTTGCTTTACACTATTGAATTTTAAGAAATTTTTGGATGATTATTTATTTGCATAAAAAATATTAATAATTAAGTTTAAAATTTCAGTATCGGACATTTTGATTTTGTTAATTTTTTCCAAATATTTTGAGGTAATATCTATTGAGAAAATTTCTTTCTAATTAAAGAAAATAACTTACTCGTAAAATGCCTTCATTATCATGTGGGATATTGTTTTCGCTTGACTAGTTTGGAGCGATTTGAAGGCAACAGATTGTTGAAGCCCCAAAATGCATAAGCAACAAATTTGTGATTCATCCTTTTTCTTTTTTCCACTTTCACTAAATAGTTTTTAAATTATCTATTGTCTGCCAATGTTGTTTTATTTTGAAGTTGTCTTTAACAGTATAGCTTTTGAAATATCTATCGTCTGCTGTCAGAATTTTCCGAGGAAATCACAGAGTTACTGCCTCACTGACGCAACGTTTTTTAAAAATAAACAAATCAAGTTAAAATTTGTTTATTTAATTGATAAAGATTGTTGATTCAACGATAATTTCTAATAATTAAAATGTTTAATAAAAAATAATGCAGAAAGTTGCTACATTTGCGCCAACTAAAGTTGCAATTTGATTTCCAAATTATACATTCTCTGAATTCTTACGAATTGTCTTAACTAATTCATGTCATTAACCAGTTTAAATCAGTTTGAAACAATCACGAGACTATCAGATTATGCATGCGTCGATATTTAGAAAAACGATGGATTTTTTTCATCTCAAAATCGGTAGAACCCCAAATTTTGTTTGTCGGCTAGAAAAGTTGAAAATGAAAGTTTAAAAAGATTTTAGAGAGAGAGAGAGAAGTTTTGTGATTGTTTCAAACCGGTTTAAACCAGTTAATAACTTAAATTAATTAAGGTAAATAATGACTTCAAAATAATAATGTTCTTACATGATAACTGGAAATTTGCGGTAGTAGATTTCATTTTATTTCTATAGATTTAAGTAAGTAATTCTTCTTCTCTTTTTTTTTTGTTATTTATTTCTTTTCTGACCATTTCAAAGATTCTCTTCCCAAAGGTGTGGTAAAAAATGTTGGATATTTTTCCTTTCTTATTTGTTTAAACTGATTTAGTGCGTTCCATATCATCTAAATCTTGTGGTTTTTATCAGTAACCGCTTGATTAGGAGTTTTTAGAACGCATCAACAAATTCTGGAGTAATGGAGTAGACTCATACTTCGTTAACTTTTTTTTTTCATTATGATTCTTTTCTTTTTTCTTTTTGTTCCAATTTTAAGAACAGTGCAATATATATATAAGTGCGTAACAGTGCATATATTTCATTTAATAGAACTAAATAAGACAAAAGAGGTCGAAAAACTCTTATCCTTTGAGTCATTTAATTATTTTAACTGATCTAATTATAAAATAATTATTTAATTTTTCTTTAATACTTTCATATACAAATTGGCAACAATATTTAAAAATTTCTGAAATTTCGGGTTTTTTTTTCAAATAATTGAATAATGCTATTGATAATTGCAACATTTTTATTTAAATAACTATTCTCTGATTACAAGAAGCTCGTATTTTTTTTCTGGATTTTCAATTCCAGAACAAATAACAATTAAAAGTAATTGGATGCATAGTAACAACTCAAGGTAGGTAATCTCAATTTACGAATTTGAAATTATTCTGTTTTTATTTCTTTCTTCAAATATTTGCCTTTTTAGAATGTAATACAAAAGCAAATAGAAAGGATATATATTTTTTCTTTTTCAAAAACGATTGCAAAATAATATCAAACACCTTTCTAATATTGATTTCAAAATCTGAAGAAGAATTGAAAAACCTTTATAACGTGACATCAATGATGAAATCATTGCCGATGGACAAAAAAAAAAGTCTGATTAATTAATTCTTTTTAAACGAAAATTTGTGGTCAATCCCAATATCATTGCAACGTGGAATCTTTACTATTGAAATTAAAACCATTATTGTGTTCAAAAACACTTGCATGCAAAACGAAAACTTTTCTAGCATAAAATGTTTAAAACAATACGAAAGATATATTATACTCCATTTATCATAAGCAAGTAATAAAATTTTAAAAAAAATTCAATTTCGACTTAATTTAACAAAGAAAAATCTCAGAGATTGTCGACCAAATAGAAATTACTGAAAAAATTTAATTAATTAATTAATATTTTTAAAATTGTATTAACATCCAATGTCATCCACTACAAGTTGAAAAAATGTATTTGAACTTATGTGGATGAATAAAAAGTATTTGACTGAAAGATTGAGAAAGATATATATATATAGGGAGAGTGTGACTTAATAGTTGAAACTGAAAAAGAAAATTCTTATACTTTCAACGAAATTAAAAAATATGAATGTACAAGAATTTTGTAAAATAAAGTTATCGAGAAATCTGGGAGGGGGGGGGATAGCAAACTTATGTTAAACGAAACTGCAAGGTGAAAAAATAAGGTATCTTTAATAACTTATCGATGTGCTATAGTTAATAGATTTCAGTTTGACATAATGCTTTGATTATGCTGAGTGCAAGCAAGTTGTGTTCAATTTCACGTTATGCATCCAGGTTCATAATTGAATAGTAATTGCGATGTTGCTCTAAAATCTGCAAAATTCTTCAAAGGATCTGAGATGCATAATCTTTGAGTAACCCTATATGAAGAAGAAGAAAAGAAAGGAAGAAAAGGAAAGAAGAAAAGAAAAGAAAGGAAAAAAAGAAAGGAAAAGAAAGAAAGGAAAAAAAAGAAAAGAAAGGAAAGAAAGGAAAAAAGAAAAGAAAGATTATGGAACTCAATTTTGAATATTGCATGATATGACAACTTAGTGATATTTTCTCATTAAATCATGTTCTACAATATTCTAGGATCATCTGTCGGAACCTGAGGAATAACAATGTAATTAAATAATTTTTTATGAATCATAATAGTAATGTATGAAATACCATTATTTCTAATGAATAATTAAGAATAATGTATTATAAAATCAATGTAATAAATATTTTACAAATTTAGTAATGTATCCAAAGGGATAATTATGAATAATGTATTTAAAATTAATAATGTAATAAATATTTCAAAAATTTTGTAATATTTGCAAGAATTCTCGGGAACTCTGTATATTATTAATGAGAATAAAATTTCAACCTTCTAAGAATGTATTTTTTAAGCCCAATCTTTTACGAGTTTTAAACATATTTGTAAACTTTCCAGGAAAATATTTTCTATTTTGCGACATCCTAATAAAAGCAGTCAATTTTCAACGATAATGATCTGAATAATTAGTTGACAATTTAATTTTTTTATAAATATTAATAGTTCAGAATATCTTTAATTTTTTTAGAATAGATATTATCCTCAGGTTAACGCCATTTTTAACCATTTGTTTACAGACGATACTATTCAACTTTAGATCATACATTACACGAGTGTTTGGTCATAAATTTTTTTCTCCGCAGATCCTAATCCTTAATGGAAACAAGTGTCGACTGTTCACCATCCATTTCACTAGCTGCAAACGCAACAAGCACTGCACGATCTTCGCCAACGTGGGCCAACGAGGTGGGTGGACTTCAATTTCCAGAAACTGAGGAACATTTCGAATTATCAGAATATAATCATCAAGTGAGCGAAATTTGCGAAGTCTCGGCGGTGCTGTAAATCTTGCATGGGTGTTTCGGAGCTGATAATTTTCCGATTTGTTCGTTAATGATCGGTGTGAATGTGTGCTCTTTGGTGATAAGGAAGGGCGTCAGCGGCTCCAGAGGAAAAAGATGGAGCTCTTTAATGACCAAGACGCCCCTAGAAGGGCGTCACCTCAGGTAAGAACTGAATTTGTCAGAACATCATCGGCTTCTGAGAACGTTTTGCGTTTTTAAAGTCTGATTTTAGCGAGCAGCTGAAGAGGTCTTAATAAATGTGCTTCAGGTCTTCTTAAAATTATGGGCGAAGTTGGTATTTAAAATTGAGTTTTCCTATTCATTCTTGTGTGTTGATGTTGTTATTTATGGCACTTTACAAGCCCGCTGACAGAAACCTGTCAGCAGTTTAAGCCTAAATCAGCTTCCCTTGTTTTTTTCAGTAGTGCCAACAGTTTGATTTACTTCCAACAGTATGCTACTTCATGCTTCAAATTCGCTTCCACAATCCCTTTTTACAGGAGAGAGGGGGGACAGTCACACTACTCACAGATAGAACACAGAATAACAACCATGCCGGAACCGGGACTCGAATCTAGGACGCCCAGAACAACCGGAAAAATGGAAAATATCGATCCATATTCTTTTATTAATATTCTTTTGGTTAAAATAATATCTTGTTTGCTAGTTTTAGTTATTTAGAACAACAGATTTCTAAAAACCTCCAATTTCCTGGTTTTGGCTTATCATTATCTTTCTTCATCTGCTGTAGTCCTTCACTCTGTTTCTGTAAATCAGCGAATCTACTTTTCTAAAGTCTCGTTCCCATGCCCGTGTGCGTCTTGGGTCAAGAGTATTTTGCCCTCTTTCTCCTCTTCGTGTTTATTCGGGATTCTTTGATAACCAACAGTTTGTGGGAATATCCCAACTTTCACAGGAATAGTAAATCTCCTTTCCCACGACCCTTTGCCTTTGGAAATATTGTCGCAAATCTGCAATCTGACCCATTGTATGACCACTCTTGCTGGTGGATGTCTATCGGCAGCTTTCTGCAAATTATCGAGAAAATGAACAGATCATCATAGAGCCCCCGATTTACCACAAATAAGGGAAAATAGGGCAAAACACGCCTGAAGTGCTGTTCTACGACCTGTCCCGCCTGCAGACAAGAGGAACGCGTAATCCGTCTGAAGATTCCCCGGCCGTTGGAACTGTATTATCCTTGTAGCACGTGAATATCTTGAAGTAACCATTCTAACGGAATGTTTCCAACAATTCTTTCACATTTATAAGCAAGCACCCAAGCCTCGCTTTCATGAAATTGTGCTAAAACTGGCGATTAGGGTTTCCACACATTATTGCCCTTTGTTCATACGGCACTGGAAAGTAATGCTGCTTCTCTTTAAAAGCACTTGATTGTCTTGGCAGAGTAGCTTTCACACATATTGACTTTTATATTAATTTTCAACTAAAATATATTTTGTACCCGAATGTCTAATCTGCCCGCTGCAAGATATCAAGACCTAAATATTGATAGTTTTTTGATACTAATAGTTTTTATAGGTTTACGTGAGCATTACAGTAAAGCGTGAAAATGAGAAAAATGCCTAAAAATTGGATTAATAACTATCGAAGTGATGTTCCAGCTGATGGAATACTTAACTTTATCCAGTTATTATACATATAATTTTTTTTAAAAAAATGCATAATATATAGTTTAACACTTTCAACGAGATATCTCGTCTTTCAGATACTTCCAATTACAGATTTTTGGGGGCTAAAATTTGTCTAACGCCAGTTTAGATAGATTGAACTTTCTAATACATATCTGAAGAATACCTTTAGAATGTTTACCTGGCATAAGAATCCTCCCAATGATGTGGTGTGGAGAGGGAGTGCTAGTTCAGGTGTCAGCCTCGTCATCTGACAGCGATTCAAAATTACGAGGTCCGTCGCAAAACAGCCCTAGCGTTGCTTTAAAACGGGACGATGATTAAACTAAACTAAAACCTGGCATAAGAGACAAATTTTAGCCCACAGAAACTTGTAATCGGAAGTATCTGAAAAACGAGATATCTTGGCGGTAGCATTGAAATTGTTAAGAAACTAACAACAAATTAACGCTGAGATTTTTTTCCTTCAATTATTTTTTACTAGAAAAAAGTTTAAAAAAAAACAATTCCTTGAAAAAAATATTTTTTTACATAGTATGCTACAGCTAAAAATTATGGATAGGTTTGATTTAAATTGTCTATTAATTAACAAAAAGGTTAAAAGTTTAAGATACATTTTTTTCATTCATATTTGAATTTAACGATTTTAGAAATTAGCAAAATTGAGTGTTCCATGTAGTGAAACACTGGGTCGCAAAGGGGTTAACCCCTTCTCCCCCCACGATTATATTTACATAAGTATAAAAAAACTCTCGCAACCAAAACAGATTAAATTAAAAGATATTTAAGTCATTTCAACGTATCTCCGAAAGCATATTTATTTATGATACCGGTGGACGAGAACTCTTTCAGATAATCGCTAATTCGAAAGATAATTTCGCATTATCGTTTCCGCGGCCCCGTGACAAACGGCCTTTATCGGAAAATATCAAATAAAAGGTTAGAGGGCAAGGTAAACCCCCTTCACGACAGCGTTCTCTGAGATAATGAAAAATACAGTCGAGCAAAAAATTAACAAAAAAGAGACCGGCTATTACAAGATCATGTAGGTTTCGATAGAAAATAACCCAATTATCTAATTTCGAAGATAACTCAATTTAGCGATAATATGATCATCTTTATTATTGATTGAGCAAAAAGAACATCAATTACGCTCGACTTGACATCGTACAGATTTTTTTGGAGACTCATTTGTTCCATTTATCTTGTAAATGCGACCTAATAAAAAGATTCATTCTTTTTGCAGTAAAATGAGTGCCATTTGAAGTAATTTTGGGAGGAGTGATTTTGGCGGAAAATGCCTGGTTATGGTAATGATGGTTTGATGGACCGAATATGAATGAAATATTACTAAATCATTCATTCATTTTTACTTTTCCGTATACGTAGTATAGAGAAAGTATAAGTATTAAGTAAAGTATAATATAAGTATAAGTATAAAGTAAAGTATACGTATAAAGTAAAGTATAAAGTATTCGTCAAAAAGTTCGATTTCGAGATTTGGATGAATCTCCGCGTTTTGAACCTCCCTGAGTTCAAAAACACAATTTTAGAAAATGATTTTCAGTTTATCTGTGACAGATACTTAAAAATGATATGGGCTAGACCACGGCAATTCGAGATGTGGTTTCTTTCCCTAAATCAAGTGGTGTTTTAAAAGGGGAATTGAGAGAAGAAATAAAACTACAATGGTTTGACAGATGGTATATGTCCAAAAAAGGAAGAGTCACTTTCGACTTTATTCCTAATCCGGAAATTAAAAATAAGAAGATACCATCCACTTATAATCCAAATAATATCTGGACATGGGAGATTTCTTGCATATTTCCAAAGATTTGGAAGAACGCGGGAAAATAAATGCATTTGTGGGAAAATTGGTACTGTTTATCACTATTTAATGGAATGTATGGAGATCTCAGAGTTAAGGAAGGACCTGAAGATTGTCAATAATGATTTAAGTACAGTACTGATGGTACCAGGAAATCTAAATACCCTGAAGGATATGATGTTAAAGATTGATAGTTTCACTCCAACTGTTTGAGAGAGTGCAGATGGGGAGGAAGACAGTCATTTACTATCCCGAAAGGAATACTAGTTTGACTGATCGGTCAATGTAAGGCTGGACAATACTTGTTCAGCAGTCGACAACAACAAATCCTGTCGATACTTCTACTTTCAGTGGTGGCGGGGTGGTCGGCTGTATGGAAGAAGAATATGTGGTTTCTTATGCCGAATTTACAGATTTCTATGAAATTTTGAGTAAAATCTGCTCAGAGAAGATTCGTCTATTCTAACATAAGTAAACAAGATAATACAAAACGAAAAGAGCTTGATAGATAAGATTCCGCACACAGATTCAGCATCTATAGCGTAGACATGTCTCAAAGTTTCAGTCGAATCCTAGTAAGGGTTTTCAGTCTGTCTGAATTCTCCCAAACAAGTAAAGATAGCTCAAAAACGGAATGATTTAAATATTTTGAATTTGATATGTCATTTTGTGGTGGTGGTGGGCCTAATGCCACTTGGTCGTACCAAGCCCGAATGAGCGAAGCCCGCTCGAATTAATGCAGAGGTGCGCGCCAATCGTTGTTAACGAGCACCGTTAAGGTGAAAGTACGACTTTGCTCGAACACACACGACACAACCCTTTTTAGGGGACGGTCGAACTCATTCATGCACTCATTCATCCATCTGCAAGTCAGAATTTAGATCCAAATCAGAGACCGATTCATCTCTGATTCAGTTCACAACTTATACCCCCAGAGGTATAGTTTGTTATGGGAGCTTGGAGGACTTCACGACATATTTAGCGTACTCCAACTGCCATTAACCAACATGGCGGTCTTCGGCCGAAACGAGGACAGAACTCGCTACCTTTCGGCTGTGAGACTGACGCTCTACCAACCAGGCTACAGTGGCCATTTGACATCTTGTGACTACACGTATAGTTTTGAACCAAATTTTATTCGAATTGGTTGAGAAAAACAGGTCTAAGATAGAAATTCGATATTTATATATGATTAACAGTTCTTAATACTAATATTCGTTCAGAATTGTTGCTTCTCTTTGTATTCTTGCAAGAAAATATACTTAGGACATTGAAAATGATTAAATAAAAGTTTTTAAAAAGTGGGGTAAATCTTATTACCGACTCGCTCGAAGGCATACGGATAATCAATGCAGAATGACCGGACCGCCGCAACAGCAACACTGGCGGGAACTGAGATTGAGTCTTAATGGCCATCACCAGCCACGGTACAACCCTCCCCCTAGGAAGTACATCCAGTCATCGATGGGAGGAGCCAGAACCGCCTCCCTATTTATGGGAGGGGGTTCTCTCCAGGGTGGTGAGATCTCACCCCCATTGCGGGAGCATCTCATCCTCATTTCGAGGTACCCCACCCAGGAGAGTAAAAAATATGGAAGGGTTTTAAAATTTTGAAAAAATGATTTTTTTGAATTTTATGATGATATAAAAATTATTATTGGAAATTATCACTTGAAAACGACAAAATTTTACTTAATTTGCAATTAAAATTTCAGAGATGCATATTCTTTTCCTTCTAAGCATATTTGTGCCAACTTTGGAAGCTCTAAATCGAACAGTCTAGCCTGTAGAATTCCACCACTCACACACAAGATGCAACCACATATTTATCTTTATTATAAATTAAGGACAAAGATAAAACAGAGTAATTTCTGAAGTAAGAAAATTGGTCGCCAAAGGCGGTCATTTAAAAATCACATTTTTTAAATATAAGATTATATGCAAATTTTAAGCTCAGTAACTCAATACAAAACAGCTGTTAAAATTCATTAAGAAGAAATATTAAATTCATTTATAAAACAGAATAAAACAAGGATCAAATCCTCAACGCAGAACTGAAAATGCTTCTTTTTTTTTGGCCACATTTTGTGAGTCAAACTTATTAACAAAATAAAAGAAGTATTAAATCCACAATGCGAAATTAAAAATGTTTTTTGTCCACATTTAGTGAACCACAGTCACAGATCAAAACAAGTATCAAATCAAATGAAAATGCTTTTTGTCCACATTTTGTGAACCACAGTCACAGATCAAAATAAGTATCAAATCAAATGAAAATGTTTTTTGTTTACATTTTGTGAACCATAGTTATAGATCAAAACAAGTATCAAATCAAATGAAAATGTTTTATGTCCACATTTTGTGAACCACGGTCACAGATCAAAACAAGTATCAAATCAAATGAAAATGTTTTTTGTCCACATTTTGTGAACCACAGTCACAGATCAAAACAAGTATCAAATCAA
>JAPMOQ010027759.1:1409723-1421519 GCA_026543055.1 Argiope trifasciata | reverse complement strand
CATTTTGTGAACCACAGTCACAGATCAAAACAAGTATCAAATCAAATTAAAATGATTTTTGTTTACATTTTGTGAACCACAGTTACAGATCAAAACAAGCATCAAATCAAATGAAAATGTTTTTTGTCCACATTTTGTGAATCACAGGTAGCATTAAACTCTTAGATACCTGATGGTTATAAGATACACAATCTCCCACATTTTCTTGAAATTCTTCATCGGAACAAAATTAAAAAAAGTCTTTTATTTACAAAATTAATTTTGAAAGAAAATGTTCATAAAAAATATTTAATAGATTTTTTTTTCCATTACGGACGAAAGCAAAGAAAAAAAATCGAATGACTTTAATCTTTACAAAAACTTCAGACTGAAATTGTTTCTTGTTCTTTATTCAAATTTAACTAAAGGGAAGGAAAGTTGAGATTTTTTTTTTGATGAAAATCAACATTAAGTTAATTGTTGATTTCTTTGTAATTCAGGAAAATTGAAAAGATCGCTTTGTTTTTCCATTAAACTGTTCTGCAGACGATATCAGCAAATTGCTTTCCGCTTGTTTTTAAATTGCCATTTTATCGTTAGATAAGTCATAGCAATTTTGAAATCAATTTTCTTTTGGAAGCTATTTCACCGAAACGCATTTCAAATGGTTTCCAGAAAATGTAGAATCATCAACTTTTCATTTTTCCTTCGGGTGTTTTTAGAATTAATTTTACCAAATAGTGATTCTTTTTTCCTTTCTTTTACTCTTTTTTTTTTCATAGAAAGAAAAGAACATTTCTTTCATACTTATTAGAGTCTTGTTTCTTTACATTTATTCTCTGTTCGCTTTCAACGAATTAGTTTCTTTTCCTTCGGTGATTTTTATAAGCCCAAAAAGATAATTATTTTGACTTCGAAAATGAAAATTTTATTTTAAAAGCGAAAAATGCTGAGCTATTGAAAAAGCAAAGTGAATGACTTAGTTTTTTTTTCTTTTTTTTTTTTGCATATTTTTAATATTGCTAGGAATTTTTTCGTATTTTAATCTTTTTCTTGAATAATTTTTGAAAATCCGAATTTGACTCGAAATAGGACATTCTTTTTTTAAAGCTATGATTATTTTATTTAGTGATTTAGCTTTTTTCGTAAATTAAAGGCATTTTTTCATTTGAATACGCATTACTTTAATCAATAAGAATATTATAAAGAAATTGGGATGGTTTCTAAGCAAAGTTATTGTTTGCTGAACTGCAACAGTGATTTCTGATTTGATCAGTTCCGTATTTGTACGTGCTAAATAATAAAAAAAGTAATTTATTATAACATAATAATAGTGAATTAATTATAACTTCTTAATTGAAATTAATGACATTTATGATTTTAATTCTCCTCTTCATTACTTTAATTTCAGATTTATGATATTCTAAATTTTATTTCATATAATTCTAAGCTTTTATGTATGCTTTTTAAAATTTTATTCTATGCTATTCTTAATACAAATCAATATTATTCTTAATTCCGATCTATATTATTCTAAATTCTAATTTTTTTTATTTTCTATTCATAGAAAAGTAGATATTATTCTATGCTCAATTAATGCCATCTATGTTTTCAATTTCTTCTCTAAAAGATATTTATGTTTTTAATTATGTTTTTTTTAACTTCAGATTTATTCTATTTTAACTTCTATTCTATGCAATACTAATATATACATTTCTAAATTTTATTCTATTCTGTTCTAAAATTAATCAATATTATTCTTAATTCCGATTTATATTATTCTAAATTCTAATTTAATTATTCTGCTATTCTTAATTTCTATCCAGCTGTAAATATTATTCTATGTTACTCTAAATTTTGATCAATATTATTCTATGTCATATCAAATTCTGATCTATGTTTCTCTAATTTCTGTTTTATGTTGTTCTGAATGTTAATACAAGTTATTTCGTTACTAATGTTATTTTGAATCCTTCGTTCTAAATATTGACACATTCCAGTGCCTTCACAAGTAATATATATTGCTAAAATATTAAAAAAAATTAAATAAATAATAATTTTTTAAATATATATATAAATAGCAGAAGCGAGCTATTTATCATTTTTTTGTCAGTTCTTTCTAAGATGTGCAATCGGCTCTGAAACCAACATTTTTGTGGCTTGTGGTAAAAAGCCACAGATTAATTATATTTGCTATTTTCATTTATTTATATACAATTTACTGAAAATGGTGAGGAAATGCTTCAAATTATAAATAGTATGAATCAGACGATTTTTCGATATTCAGAATTTCTGTTTGTTGATAGGAAATAGTTGAATAGAATATTGTATTTATATCGAACCACACAATATAAAAATAATTATCAAGCACTTCATTGTTGTTTCATTCATTAAGATAATGGGTGAAACCTTATGTGCACACTGAATATCTGTCTTGATTTATTTATCATGTGTGCACATGATGTTGTTTTGGTTTGGGATTTGAGGCTTCGAACTGCATGGGCAGGTATTCATTTTTCACTTTTACGGTTATTACAAAATAATAAAGAAGGTTGTCACATTTAACGACTTATCTCCAACAAAAAGTTACAACTTTAAGAGAATGTCTACCGTGTATCCTATTCTCCTATCTGCGCATAAAGAGCAAGTTAGAAAGAAGTTAGAAGAGAAAGAAGTACAGAGAATCGTGGACTAAATATTGTAGCATGCTGATAGTCATATGATTGTTTCAAACCGGTTTCAACTGTTTTTTTAAGATAGCAAAGTTCCAAGCAGAATTGTTCTTTATGCATTTTCAAACAATTAAGTAGCTCATTTTCTAATTCAATAATATTGTTGATTTTCTTTATATCTAATTATTTTCTTGTAACTAATAGTTCTTGTAGGCAAGTTATTTAAAATAGAAAAATGTAATAGTTTACTGCTTGGTTCACCTAATCGAGCATGTTATAATATCCATGTTTCTTAAGAAAAATTGGTTAGTCAGTTAATTCATTGACCAGCTATGATTAAACAATCAATAAAAAATCATGCCGGTTAAATCAAGAATCATGCGTACCGAAAAAATTATCCTTGTTGTAGTAGATGAAGTCGGCGTCAACGGCAGGATGGATGCACTTTGTCAATGAATTAAGCACTTTATCGATGAATTAAGTAAAAGATTGGCTACCTGATATCAAGAATGTTAAGTTGGTTTAATGAAGTTCGAATCTGTAACAGTATAACGACATGGCTGCATGAATGAACATATAATGTTGTTGCTGTTGTCATTTTCTATCGATAACAAAAAATTCAAATGCGTTCAAAAGTCTTTAGGACGAGCTTAGCAAGCCTCGGTGACGGAAGGCTGTACAAAACATCTTCCCTCGAAACAAGGCCGAAGAGTCCAAAGATGACAGCAGCAATGGCAGGGCAGTTGAAAATGTATTCTGGGCTTAATTGTGATGAGGGGCAATGCTTGTAAATGGAGTAGGACCTAGTATTGTCTGATGCTATTTTCATGTCTTTAAAGTGGTTTTGCGGAGTATTGCAATGATTGAAGAAAGGTGTCTGAGGCATTTGAAATACGGAATGGAGGGCGTTTGAAAGTTTGCTTAACAAGTCTGCATTTGACTACTGCGTTCTTCGTACATTTTCTGAGGTGGCAGAATTTGGTTAATCCAACTCACGGGAAGCTTTATGTCCACGGACCAAATGGGCTGTAGTCCAACCACCTTGAGGTAATGGCAACCATTCTTCCATGGACAGAGCAATGGACATATAATAGTGAATAGAATATGATGACAAGTCCGTTGATCACTTACTTGCAAATACGTAGCTTATATAGATTTGTCGCTGACATTGCAACCTGCTTGTTATGGTTTCCATCCTGCTTATATAGAAACTATGGTTTTTATACAAACTCGGTATTATACGAGGGGTGATGGAGAAAAAAATTACAAAGCAAAGCAAAAAACACATTATTAACAATAATTCCAGGATACAAATGACTAATTTGTTCAACCCGTCTTAGTAATAATCAGATCCTTGGCTATTGAGCTAGTTCTGTGCATCTTTCTGAGTATCACTGTCTGAAATGAACCTTGTATGGGATAAGTATTTCTTCAATGTCGGGAAAAGAAATATTCACTAGGATCCAAATCGGGGCTATAGGAAGGGTGACTCCAGACCTTCCACCTAAACATTTCTAGCAATCTCTCTACCCGCTTCAAATGAACACCATTTCGCCACCTGTTGTCTACTCATTTATTCGTCCTCATTCATTTCAACGATTTATCTGTGTATGTCTGACGGGGATACATTCTTGATCCATAGAAATCGTATTACCTCTCGCATCTCTGTGTCTTATCCGAGACCACTTCTCTAGACGTCTTGTCATTACTATCGCTGTTTCAGGTTTCAGGTCTAACACTATCTGCTCAAACGGCCGGTTTAGACAAATAGCTTGATTTGTCTTCCTTCTGAGTAACAAAATTCCTATCGGCAATTTCTACTTACCAATTACTGCTGTTTGGATTTTTTTTTTCTTCTTCTTTTGGATCATTCTTAGAAAATTATATTGTAAAAAAAAATTATGGCTCAAATTACCGTCTGCTGCATATGAGAAGCCGTACCGATATCTCACCCACAGCAGAGGGTGTATGATAGTCCTAAAGACTTTACATTAATTCCCACCAATGCTATCGCAGCTATCCGATCATACAGATTTTATCTCCTAGTGCAGGGATGGGCAAACTTTTTCGATCGCGGGGCAAAAATCGAAAAAATAAAATTTGGCGGGCCAAGATGAATTTTTCTAAAATTTTAAAAACAATATACAAGTATTACAATTTAATATATTAATGAGATGAATGAAATTGCGACTTCATTTTTAAAAGTTCCTTATGTTGAGGTTCGAAGTGAGATGTACTGATTCAAAGGAACGAGGCTAAATGCTCATCTGTCAGTCTACTTCTGAAATAATTCTTTCTAAGGTTCATAGTTGAAAACATTTGTTCACATATATAAGATGAAGCAAACATAGCACTGATTTTCTGGGCATGAGATATTAAATTTGAGAAACTTACTTTCGATAATGATTTGTAAAACTCTAACTTTGGCATATTTAGAAACAATTGCTTGAGATGATTGTTAGATTGCAGCTCAATTAATTCAAGCTGCAAATCTAACCTCACTGCTTCACAATTTACGTTGAATTGCATGGAAAAATTATCCAATTCTGCTTGAATATATTGAATTCCCATATTTCTGCTCCACAAGAAAAAGATAACGCTTGTTGGCGCCAATCTACAGCTATAACTAACAAATAACATCCGCTTTTAACACTTTACCGATTGAAAACTGCCTGCGTTTGCTATTTCCTTCGTTTTATGTTTTGCAGAACAAAAATAGAGAATGTAAACAGATTACCAGCTCTTTGAAAAAAAGGAAGAAAAAATATAATATTCAAACAAAGTAGAAAAGGAGATGGATATATAATATATGAATATTTCTTTTAATTTACCTCTGACCGGCAAATTAAAAGTCTATCCGCGGACCGGATAGAACCTTCCGGCGGGCCGGAGTTGGCCCGCGGGCCGTAGTTTCCCCATCCCTGTCCTAGTGTCTCAGGTCGGATTGGAGTAGCCAGTGTGTGATAATTAGACGACATGAGCTTTTATGTGAAATAAAAATTGATTAAGTTGGATCAGTGATTGGAAATGTGCAATTGGTTGTTTATGTTTCTTTATTATTTTAAATAAATAAATGTTAAAGAAACTAGAGGGAGTGGTCTTCCCAAAGCTTTCTCACATACTGTCTAATAAATTTGTCATGCCAGAAAACTCCTTACATGGCAGTGAAGTAAAATAATTACGAAATATCAACTTTTGATGGAAATCTAGAATTTTTACTGAATCTGTCGTGTCATCGTTGGCGAGTTATTTGGTGATTAATGCCATGTGGTTAATAGCATAAAAATCGTATGTGTCTTAAACGATTTTTTAAAAAAATTGATGCAAAATAGCGCGTATAGAAAAATCCCCTAAGAAGTTTAATATATTTAAATCATCACATTTTTTTAATTCACTCGTCTACTTATTCCTGAAAGCACAGGCCGGTCAAAGACAGTCAACCCTTGTTGGATTTCACTCAAAATAAGACAGATGTCTACAATATAGATATTGATTCTGTATACCGAATTTTACCTCTTCGTTTTGTAGTTATCGTGTTATATTCAAACAGCCGAACAGGCGGACTTTCTTTGAACAGACTTTGATGAAAATTTGATAGAAATCTGAAAATCGAATGTAACGACCAAATACCAAGTTTCAACCGTCTTGCTCAAAGCATTTTTGAGTGATCCTTGGCGAGATTTTTTGGCGATTATTGCCTGGCACTAGCATAATATCGAAAATAAATCTGAGTTTCAGGTGCTTTCTTTCCAATTGACTGAAATAAAAATTTGGTATTAAACTACATTTAAAGTCCTGAAACCATGCGTTCATTTCATACATATTTAAATCATTGCGTTTTTGAGTAGTTGCATTTACATGTTTCTGAGGGTATGAAAAGACAACCTCTTCTTGGATTTGACTATAATTTGATTCATGTCTACTCTACAGGTGCTAAATATGTGTATCAAGTTTTATCTATCCAGCTCTCATCATTTTGAAGTTATTGCGCTAATTTATATTCGAGCAAGCCGAACATAGTCTACCTTTGAACGGATTTTGCACAAAATTTGACAGAAATATGCAAATTTGGTTTTAAGCCTTTATACCAAATTTCATACATCTTGCTCCAGTTGTTTTTGAGTTATCTTCGTCAGAGACAAATAAACGAGTATTACAAAAGTATAGTCAGATAATACGCAAAAGTATTTTGAGATAATACAAAAGAATTTTCAGAGCTCCAGAGCTCTAAAGAGAATCGCCAAAATCTCGAGTTCGAATTTTTAGACAAATATTATAATTTCTCATACCGCTTACACAAAAAAGTAAAAATAATAATAATAATCGATTATAAAAAAAATTATGCAACGAAATGCAAGTGTCATAAAAGAAAGAAAGAAATGATCACAAAAATGCTCCTTTTATCTATCTTCATCTTGCGCATCGCATTTCCCACAGCACCAGAAAATATGCAACATCCCAAAAAAAGTAAAAAGAGCCTGTCCTCTACTGCATTTTCCCCTCACACATCCAAACCTTTCAGAAATTGGAAAAATAATACCTGAATTACCTCTTTGCATAACAATTCAACTAACTTCTAATCTCCCATTTCGCCGTCTTCAATTCCTCCATTTCCAGAAGCATCCCTCATGAGGACATATGTCCTCAGACATCATCACGAAAAAGAATTTAAATAGATATCCTCTTGATGTCGTATATCCATTCCGATTTCTTCTTCTTCATCTTCCTTTTTTTTTGACCGCCTTCTCCCTCATCTTCTTCATTTCTATCGTATCTCCCTCATTCCGTGTACAATTACCATTACTAAGAATGGAGTTAAAACGTCTTCTTCTATTTCTGATAAATCACCCCACCCACCCTGCATGTTGGAACGCATAATAATAATAATAATAATGAAAAGGAAGAAGAAGAGCAAGGATGACACAAGTCGGGACAAAGATGTGGAAATGATTTCCCCCGGGAAACAGTGGGTGGGACAGATGAAGGGACTGTTTTTGCAGGAAAGACCCAACATGTTGTGATTAATAAGCTGAAAAGAGGCAATTTGCGGATGAAAGAGTTATGTTGCCGTTGTTGTGGATTGCTGAAAGAAAGGAAGGGGGTAATTTTCTAACAAATGCTATTTTATTGGAGATTATATGTTGAAAGATAAAATTTGCAGTTTTTAATACTTTTTCAATTCCTACTATCCTTATATATATATATTTATTTATATATTTTGTTCAAAGTTTCAATCGTTAACAAAATACTTTTTATTCATCCACTCAAGTTCAAATGCCCTTTTTTTAAAAAAAAATGTAAGGGATGGCACTCGATATTACTACAGTTTTTTCAAATGTTAATTAATTCATTCAATTTAATTAATTTTTAGTAAACTTTAAATAAAGTTTTATCAGTTAAAGTTTTATGAAAGCTGAAATCAACCGTTAATAGCTCCATCGGTAAAATGGAGGATTTCAGTACTTTTCACTTGAAAGTTAAGAATACCAGTTCAATTCTTGCAAAAATCAATAATTCTTTGATACTTAATAATTTTTTGATAAATATTTGATAAAAAGTAACTAAAATAATAAAAAAAATTTGGCATAAACATAGACATTTTTCATATAGTTGAAATTTAAATTTTACTTGTTCAGAAAATAAATATAATAATTCAGCTGAACTGATGGCTCAAGGCTTTTATATTTGCATAATACCTTTCTTATCAGTACACTTTTGAGGACTTGGATTAGAAAGAATCTGGAATGAAAATAAAATAAATGCTAAATAGGATCTGAATATTTAACAAATTCGATTTTTTTTATGTGGCAAACATATCTAGTGTAAAATTAATTACTGTTATTAGGCACTAAACATAGGTTATTAACACTGTTATTAGCAACTCATTGCAGTTAGGCACTATTTTATTACAACTGCTATCGCTGAACTACAATATTAGAACACAAAATTAAAACAATACAATATTAGTACACAAAACAGTGGAAGTGGTCTCGTTAAAACCTATTCTCATATTTTCCAATAAATTTGTCAGGCTAAAGGAACGCCTTATATGGCATTGACAAACAATAGTAACGGAATATTAACTTTTGGCGCGAATTTAACATTTTTACTAAATCTGTCGTGTGATCCTTGGCGAGTTTTTTGGCGATTGAACCCTGGCTTGCGAAAACCGAATTGGTGTTTCAGACATGTATTTCCCTACCGACTGAAACTATACACGAAACTATATTTGTAGTTATAAATTCCGATACCAAATTTGATATATTTCATTCTTGTTATTGAATCATTGCCTTTCCTTTTTTCTGAAAATACAGACCGACAGACAATCAACTCTGAAGGATTTAACTCAAAATTTGTTAGGTGTCTACACTATAGATGCTAAATCTCAGTACCGAATCTTATCTATCTGCCTCTCTCCGTTTCTTAGGAATCATGCTAACCTAAATTTGAAGAGAAGGACAGACGGACCTCTTCTGAACCGATTTCACTCAAAATATGACAGACATACGCGAATTTGCTGTAAAAACCCTATACCAAATGTACTGCCTTCTTGTTCAAATCGTTTTTGAGTTACCTTTTTTATAGATAGACAGACGGAACTCACTTAAAATATGACAAACATACGTGAATTCTGTGTAAAGACCCTATGCCAAATGTACTGCCTTCTTGTTCAAATCGTTTTTGAGTTATCTTTTTAATAGATAGACAAAGGCACTGACATTTTCCTAAAAGGGGCTTTTTGAACTCAGGGAGGTTTAAACATGGAGAATCGTCAAAATCTCTCGTTCGAATCTCATGGCGATTAACATACATTTTTTTAATACTGCGCATCCGAGAAAGTAACAAAGCATTGTTTTAAATTTAATCAGAAAGATAATAATGTATTTTGATTGATTAACAGTGGTTCCAAATTAACAAAATCGATCTGTCTGCTAATGTTCGGGGCATACAAAAAGTTTTATTTTGTGATATATCTAGAAACTGTAGAAAGTGAGAGAGGGAGGATACAAGCGAAACTCTACTTAAAGTTCTAATTAGAATCCCCAAAAAACAATTACTCAAAAATGCACATTCTTACCCAATAAAATGTTTATGCACCAAGTTTCGTAGCTCTTTGTCAAATAGTCTGATCTGCAGAGTACCAACACATGAACACAAATTCTCTTTTAGGTACTTCGTTAAACGGGAGCAAGATGTCGCCAATATGAGCCAAACGCGAGTCAAGTCACCAAACGAAAAGAACGACAAAACAAATGTAGTCAATATGAATAAAACGTGAACATAGTCGCCAAGTGTAATTGCGCGAAATTTGACATAATTTTGTATTTGTGGCGAATTTTTGCCGATTTTTTACTATTTCCGACTGATGATTATTTGGTGATTTATTCCTTGAGCCAGTATGAATGAAAAGTACCCTCTTTTATTAAAAATTGACCGATTTATCGATGTGCGAATAAACCTATGTATGAATAAATTACAAAAGCGTATGAACTGATGTTAGCAATTTGTTTTAATCATTATATTCGCATTTCACAATCCTAAATGTAGGTTATTTTTTATATTTTCTTTCAGCATTTTTTTTTCTTTATTTTGTATGCGGTATTAAGTTTTTTCCTTTTGGGTTAGTAGCGAAAAAAAAAGTATTATCTTTGGCTTTGCATTATTTGTTTCAATCAGATTTTAGTGACCAATTTTGGTTTCCACTGTAAACAAATAGAATTTGTAATATTAGTATACATTTACATTTAATGAATATTACAAATAATTTTTTTCAGTATTTTTTAAACATTCTGACAGTATAAATGACATTTCTTATTGCAACTTCAGTTATTCAATTTGTGACAATCTGTCTAGATAGGCATATCTTTTGGTTGTGAAGAAAATCAATTGTGCCTGCACTACTCTACTGTTGAACCTAATATCTTACTTAGATTTTCAATTTTGGAGTCAGAATTATATAAAAAATATCATTTATGAAATCTATTGGGTTATTATGTACATCAAGTAGCTGCGTAGGACCACTTGTTGAGAAGGAAGGTCACAACAAGTGAATTGAAGATCTTTTTACATGGCAAATAAATGTTTATAAAATAATTAGGATAATATTAATATTTATAAAATGTTATTGGCCAGGTTCTCACATATTTCTTAATATTAGATTAATTATTAATGTAATAATATTTTCTATTTACATTGAAAATCTACTTCAACAGTATTGTGTATGAATATTGAAGCCGGCAGACTGGACCTAATAAAATTGATAAATGGAAACAAAATAATTGACACAATTGATAAATGAAAACAAATTCATTTTCACAAAATTCAGAATTAACCTAAAGTAAAATATTAATAAATGAACATATTGAACATTCTTAATAAATAAACATTAAAGAAATTTACATTAACATTAAGAAAAAAACATTAAGAATTTTTGAAATTTGAAACTAAAACGGCCAATTTATTTAAAAAAAGAACGTCAAAAAGTGTACTACCAAGGGGCTCAAAACATGAGTCACTGATATACAAATACTATCTGATGCAATTCTGGTCTACATTTTTACAAATTTGAATTATTATACAGTACCATATAATTTAACAAATTATCAATATTTTATACTACTCTGTAATTTGACTAATTTACAAAATTCTATACTGCTCTGTAATTTGAAGATTTTACAATATTCTATACTACTCTACATTTTGACGAATTTCCCTTTTTCTATACTTCTCTACAATTTGAAGAATTTAAAATATTATATACTACTCTACATTTTAACGAATTTACAATATTCTAAACGACTCTACAATTTGACGAATTAAAATTATTATCTACTAAATTTGAAGAATTTACAATATCCTACACTGCGCAGTAATTTGACGAATTTACAATATTATGCATCGTTCTACAAACAGACGAATTTACAATAGTATGCATCGTTCTACAATCAAACGAATTTAAAATATCATACACCGCGCAGTAATTTGATGAATTTACAATATTATGCATCGTTCTACAATCAGACGAATTTACAATATTATATACCTACTTACAATTAGAAGATTTTTCAGTATTATATACTACTACCCTACAATTTAACGAATTTACAATATTATTTACTACACAAGTTGATGAATTTACAATATT
>JAPMOQ010027759.1:1390853-1401102 GCA_026543055.1 Argiope trifasciata | reverse complement strand
CTCAAACAAATAAGGAAACATAAGCTAGCAATGAAGTTGATTGTCTACGAATAGCAAATTAAAGTATTTCAGAATCTCGAAATCAATATACGACAAGAAACGAAAGAATGTTTATGTGATAGCCAATCACGCGCTTCAAAATCCGAAAACGTGCATGCGGTAAGAATAGAGACAACTTTTGTTTGCTGAAAATCAATTGGAAATGCACTCATTCAACGCACTCACATGATTCCCATTAACACGCTTTTTGATTTCAAACGACTGCAATTCTCCATTCGAAATTGTCTCTCTCTTGAACAGTTCTCAATGGTCGTCAACAAGGTGCAAGGTCAATCACTTCAAGAGTGCAGATGGAACCTAGCAAGTCCGCGGATGCTTACGAATCGGACAGCCAAGAAATGGATTTGTTTTTTGCAGGAGACTGACAAAAAATATTGTTGGCCCTAAAGCATTTGAATTATAAAGTCAAAAAATAGAATAAATATTATTTATACTTCTCACTTTATATATAATTCAATTTCAATGAATGTGATCATTGTCGGCAAGAAAATAAATATCATTATTTCTATCATTCCTAATTAAAAAAGATAGGTATTTCCAATTTCAAACGATATTTCTAAAATTATTTTTTCTGCGGAAGCAAACTGCCAGTTACTAACAAGTATAACAATAAGAAAAAGATAGACATATTCGAACTTTTAGTCCAAGCCATCGTAACAAGAAAAACTTTTATCATTACTTCGTCTTTCATTATATTTTTCAATTTCTACCATTAGTTTACACTCTCCCTGTATATATATATTTATATATCTTGTTCAAATTTTCAATCGTTAATAAAATACTTTTTATTCACCACTCAAGTTTAAATACATTTTTTAAACTAGTAGTGGATAACACTTCGAGTTAATCCGTTTTTAAAATATTGTTTTATTCATTAAATTTAATTAACTTTTAATACTTTAAATAGAGTTTCAGCAGTTTGTAATGAGCATTGAAATCAGCAGGTAGAAGATAGATCGGTAAAATTCAAGAATTTCAGTATTTTTTACGTGAAAGTGAAGAATGCGAGTTCATCTCTTGTGAAAATCACCAATTTTTTGATACTTAATAATTTCTTTAAATAATTATTTCATAAAAAGTAACTAAAATAAAAAAATTCTGTGTTGACCTAAGAAGAAATTGAATTAAAAAACATTTTTTTTAAATATTTTTCTATAAATTTAATCTTAACTTGTATGGCGAAACAGGTAATACGAACAAAAATACGAATCGCAATAAAAAAGCCGTCACAGATCACACATGCTCATAGTTACAGTAATTGAGAATGTATATGCTCAAAAACAATAACTATGAAAAGTTTTGAGGTAAGATATACTTAAAGTAAAATGTACTTATACATACATATAAACAAGTAAAATACATGATTTTTTCTTTTTTTCTTATATGTTCCGAAATTATTGAGGAAACCAAATAACGGTGAATAAAGTTACAGTTATTACATACACAACAGCAGTATTGCATCTTTTTAATTTGTTTCCTCAAATAAGATGAAAAATACTTTTGATGACGTTGTCTAACCATCCAGAGTGGCCACCCCAAAAATTCCTTGCACAATCTCTTGCAAATTTGTCATGCCAGATTACGCCTTATAACGTATTGGTGTGAAATATTAATTTTGGTGTCAATTCAGCAATTTTACTGATTATAGTGTCAACTTTTTCTAGTTCTTTTGGCGATTAATCCCTAAAATGCTTTAATAGTATCGAAAAGTCGAATTAATGCTTTAGACATGTTTTTCTCAACTGTTGAAGCAAAACTTTGATACAGTTGTGCTCACAAATTCTCATACCAAATTTAATGCATTTAAGTCATTGTGGTTTGTGCAATTTGGAAAGCAAGCTGTTAACTTTAGTTGGCGATAAACCGCCAAATGTATGCATTATTTTCTAATAACCTTATTTTAATTAGTTGAAACTAACCTTGAACTAACAATATTTATCTATTAAACAAATAATATTTGAACTTGTTAGATTTATTTGAAAAAAAAAAATTGTGAAGTTAGGCAGTAGCACTGTGATTTCGAAAGGAAAAACTACAACAGCAGACGATAGATAGTTCAAAAGCTATACAGTGAAAGCCGACTCCAAAATAAAACTACATGAGTAGACGATAGATGAAGAAAAAACTATACTGTGAAAGCCGACTCAAAATTAATAATAATAATAAAAAGGATGAACCGCCAATTTGTTGCACGCGCATTTTGAGGCTTCCACAATTTTTTGCCTTTAAATCACTTTAAAACCACAAGCGAAAACAATATCATGTTCTCACATGATAAAAAGGACATTATCAAATTAATTTTATAACTATTTTTCTTCAAGCGGATTAAATCGACATTGGCCATCAATTCGACTGTTTTATACATAAAACCAAGGTTAAAAAGATTTGTGCAAAAGCTAATTTTTTTAAGTAAATCTTGTTGATCTTTTGTTCATTTTCAAACCATTCGTTCTCAGTAATACACTATTTTCCAGCAATCTCTTGTTCTTAAAACATAATAAAATAATGTAAAATACATTGTGGAACATGTTCGTGTTGAGACAACACAATAGTCTTAATAAAAATAAACATTTAATAATTCTATGAGACAAGAAACGATTTTGAGAATCGAAAGACACAACAACTTGATACTTTTTCCTTTCCTTTTTTTTTTAAATTCGTATAATAATAGCTGTCGTTTACATTCAATACCATTTCCACCATCTTTAAAACAAAAGACGGAAACAAAATATTAAGTGGTACGTGCCACAAGGTTTGCTTTTTCAAGAATAGGTAATCTTTAAAGTATAACAATACGGCTGCTTGTGTTTTAAAGTACAGAATAAACGTAATCAATCAATGTGCTGAGAATTCGAATTTTTTAAAAACTTTTTTTTAGAATGGAGCGCCATAAAAGATAGTGTTTATTCGAGGAATATCTCTTAAAACTTAGCTTCAAAGATCAACATTTAATTCCTCTATAAATAAGAAATTTTTTTTTAGAAATATTATTTAGGATCCAGGCAATTCTTTTTGCCCTTTGTTACTTTAACATCCATTCAGTAAACTTATTCAGATAAAGATGGGGGGGGGGATTTGCATTAAGTAGCATGGATGTAGGAATATGCATTCATCTTTCAGAATACTTTGATTAAATAATGTAAACATCATATAATAAATGGGCATAGTTTCAGAGCAACAATTTAGTTTTCCTGCCTTTTTTTAAAATAAAAAAATATCTTGTGAGAACTCGATGAATAATTGATGCTCGAAATCACGTAGGCAATAAAATAAAGCATTAATGTCTATATTCATCAACACCTTTTAATCGCACATTTTTTTAAATCTGTTTTTACCAGTATTGCATTATTATTACGTACTGTTCTTTGAAAGTAGATGCGTTTTTTAAACATTCATCTGCTTTTACTGATTTTGCTTTATTATTACGTATGCTTCCTTGACAGCAGCTGTGTTTTTTAAAACGTTGACGTAGAGCTATGACATCATAGCTGTTATTTTCATGGAATACAGTTTTTTTCGGAGAAAATTAAATAATTTAATTTTCGTAATATGTTCAAAGAAACTTCACTGACGCTTAATAACAGTTTTGATAAAGTATTTTTTTGCTCCGCTGGATAAATGTCACTTTATTCATTCTTAAGTCGGAAACATTGCAGAATTTGACTCCGGTTCTAATCCATTAGGAAACTTTTATAATCTCAGAAATTAGAAAATAACAGTTTGTGTTTGCAAAAATGAGTTTCATTAAAATTCTATAAAAATTAATATGCTTAAGAATTTATTGTCATTTGGAAATAGTATACATATTTATATTCGATATAATTAAAAAATAATTGAATTTTTTTATCCCAGTATTTATTCTACTTAATTATGGTAACCGACTTCAGTGAATATCAGTATATCAGTTTGTTATTTTAGTCGCTTTGGATATTACAAATTTCCACTATGTTTAAGCTAGTGCTGTCTTTTTAATACTAAAAGAAAAGTTTTTAAAGTTAGAGAATTAGCCTGGTCTGACTCATAACCCATGCCTTACTTTTCCTCTTTCCTCCCTGCTATATAAAGCCATTGACAAAAGAAAGAAAAATATACCTCTTTAAGATATAAAGTCGATTATATTAAGAATCAAACTGGTACATTGAAACAAAGTTTAATTATAATAAAATAAGATTAAATTACGATATGCAACTGCAAATAACACTCTTGTAGTTTCAAATACGGACGTTAACCTATTCAAATTAAACTACCATTGATAATATTTTAACTAGAGAAAGCTATTATAAAGTACGCATTTTAGTGTTTTTGTATTACGAGTCTAGGAAGGATAGTTTACTCTAGTTTTGGTATTCCATACAATTCGCTGTCAAGATTTCAGCATTGTTTAGCTAAAACATTTCATCCCTCTTTCGATATCAATCTCAACAATTTCTATTCTTTAAAAAAATATTGTTATAGCAACCTCCAAGACATCTTTCAAAACCTATCATCCGAAAAAACAGAATACGAATTCAGAATCACGAACTATAAAACAGCAAACAAAAGCTGGATGGAATGCTGCTTTGTTTTTCCGCGCGCTTTATCTGAATAACGAAAATAAATCGTCTGCTACTATAATTCCATTGTGACTTGATAACCTAGCTGCATTGAACCGATGATGTTATCGAAAGAAATGCAGGAAAAAAAAAGTTTGAAGAGTTATTTGTAACTTCTGCATGTTTGAATGGACTTTTCTAAGATTAAAAACCGAATGAAAAGAGTGAATTCGATCCAGTGAATGATTTTTTGTGAAGTGAATTAATAGTTCAGTAAGCGAGGCAAATCTAACAATGACCATTTTTAAACCATCAGATTTATTTAGTTGAAGGTCTTACTTCAGTGCAAGTCAATTGAATTAAGTTTTTTCAAAGGCTTCTATTTCCTTGTTAAGATGTAAAATTAGATAGTGACAAACCTTTTTCACACACATTAGAATGGAATGAAAGATTAGTCGTGGGAAATGTCGACATTACTATTTTTAAAGTGGTGAGAAGAGCTGATGCAACTTTTATCAGTTAAATAAAAATAGTTCGTTAACTTTGTTTTAAGAGACAAAATAGTCTTGTATTTGAATATTTATACATTTCTTTTCTTTTTTTTTCAATTCTTACAATAAACATGATATTACATTTTTTTAAAACGAGTAATGCATGATACTTGATGTTAATACAGATTTTTTTTCATATATTAATTCATTCATTAAATTTAATTAATTTTGAATACTCTAAATAGAATTTTAGCATTTGCAATGAAAATTGAAATCAACAGGCAGTAGCTCAATCAGTGAAATACGAGGATTTTAGTCTTTTTCACGAGAAGGTGAAGAATGCAAATTCAATTCTTGCGAAAGTCAGTTATTTTTAAATTTAATAATTTGTTTGATAATTCTTTAATAAAAATTAACTAAAATAAAATTTTTATTTGTTGAACTAAGAAAGAATTAAATAGAAAATTTTTTATACCACTTGTTTTTGTTTTAATATTTGAAAAACCTGGAACAAATATTAATCTTAAAAAATATAAGTTAAAACATTAATAAAAAATAAAATCGTAAAATGTGGAATAACACTAACGATTACTAAATTTGTTGAAGTTTTGTAAGAATTTTCGATTTGGGTAATTAATTAGAAATTAGAGCATTAACTAGGACCTTGCCATTCTGAACCATGGTCAGATGACTAGGATTAAACTTGAAGAAGAAATAGAAGCATAAGCATTCTTCTTGTCCTTTATTTCTATCTCATTAGAAGTTTTTTTCATTGAGTTTTATTTCCAAGTATATGTGAGTATAGTGTCGTTTTTAATTGTACTATTTTAACTCAAACTTGAGTGTTGATAGTTTATATAAATAATGCGAGTGGAAAAAAAAACTTACTGAAAAGTTAAATAGAATATTTTACATGATATCATTACGAGATTATTGCTGTTAATCTGATAATATTATTTAAAAAATTCAAAAACAAATAAAACCAGCAGGAGTAGTCTCTCATAAACGCTCTCGCATATTCTCTTATAAGCTTGTCATGCCAGAGAAATTCTTTCAAGACACTGACGTGCAATAATTATGAAATTATAATATTTTTAATGAGATTCTCGTGTCATTCTTGGTGATTTCTTCCTGGCCTATAGTTAATAGTCTCCAAAAATCAAATACAATTGTAGAAACATTTTTCTCAACAGATTGAAAAAAAATGATACGGACCTACAAATATAATCACAAAATCACATAATAAATTTGATGTATTTAAGTCTTTGAGTTTTTGAATTATTGTGTAAACAAATTTTTGAAAATGCAGACCGACAGTCAGTCAACCCATTGCTTTTTTAACTTCAAACTTTTAGAGGCCTCTATTCTTTAGATGTTAAATTTTAAATTTAGAATTTTATCAGTTCAGCTCTCTTTGTTTTTGCATCTTTATTTATATTCGAACAGTCGGACAGATGCACTTCCTCTAAAAAGGTTTTTCTCAAAATTTAAAAGAAATCCACCAATTTGGAGTAAAAAGTGTATACCCGATTTCAGCCGTCTAATTCAAAGTATTTTTGAACTACCTGTGTCGCAGAAAGACAGACAATCATTTTCCAAACTTTGTTTTTCGAATTCAAGGAGGTCTAAAAAGTGGAGATTCATCAAAATCTCGCGTTCGAAATTGCATTTTTTGATGATTATTATACTACGTATACAAGTAATGGTTGGTAGAGCGTCAGTCTCGAAACCAAAAGGTCGCTGGTTCTGTCCTCGTCTTGGCCAAAGACCGCCGTGCTGGCTAATGGCAGTTGGGGCACGTTAAATATGTCGAGACTGCAAAGTCCTCCAAGTTCCCATAACAAAACGATACCTCTGGGGGTACTGAATCAGGGATGAGTCGTTCTCTGATTTGGATCTAAATTCCGACTTGCTGATGGATGAATGAGTGTATGAATGAATTCGACCAACCCCCTAAAAAGGGTTGTGTCGTGTGTGTGAGCCAGAAGTCGGACTTCTGCCCTTTGGGTGCTCAGGGACTTTATCCTCAGAAGCTACTGCACCCCCTTTCCGTGAAAAACACGGACACGACAACAACAACAAGTAAGTAAAAGTGCTTTAACATTTAAAATTGCCTGGAGAATTACCTAAATTTTTACTCATCCCAAGTCAGCAGATAATCAGAGTTAACTTTATTATAAAACTAGCTGCCTTTGGAGACCAGCTGGTCCACCAATCTTTATCATCGTTAAGATTTTAATAACTAAATATTTTATATTTAACTTCTATTTTAATAACTTCTTCATCAAAATATTTTAAAGCTTCAAATTATAATAATCACATAATTCCCTCATAATATTATAAAAACTTTAATATGTATCTTTATAATTTTCTGTTAGTTCCCGTAGAATTTATTTTTCAAATTAAAGTGGAAATGATTAAATTGCATTTAATATAAGTACATTTTTTTCTGAAAAAAAGCAGACTTGTTTATAAACACCTCAGTAATGGCGAATTAAGATTTAACTGCCTGTTTTCATGTGTTATGAAGACTGTTCGTTACACTTGTGGATCCGAAAAGGCAGGCTAGCCAGCTGTCTAGACCGCAAGCAGATGTATTTTAAAAAAAAGCTTTATTTTTCCTAATCACAAAATAAACAAGTTTGTAAAAATTGTCCAAATTAGAAATGGATAATAATTATAAAAGCACACAATGAATTAAAGTTTCGTAAATGAATATAATATTCTTCATAAAATCTTTTGGAGTATTTTTACATTCAACTTGCATGTTCTTTGCCCTTATATCTTATCGATGTCATTTGGTTTAATAGTTTGTAATGTTTTTGTAGTGGTTTGATTTGATTCAATCTTGCTGTGGTCTTGTTTGGATTTGAATTTTGAAATCATATTTTGACTATCATTTCTGTGTAATTTATTACCATTGCTTTGTTGATATTAATCACTGTCTTCAATCTTTGGATTTTGTAGTCACGAGGGGTCCATACTTGGACGAAAGTCAGACCCCTCAGAGAAAAAGTCCCTGCTTGAGAATGACTCCTAAGAAAGTCTTCAAGACAGATTCGTCATTTCCTTCTTTTTTATTCCATTTAATTCTTTTTTAGAAAACTTATATTGCTTTTCTAATTTAGATAAGTTCATTTCTGTTTTAGATGTAGCAACATTAGCGCACTCTAATTATTGCGTATCTTTCTTTTACCAATTTTGGCACAAGAAATGTTTACATTCAAGTTAATTTCATAAAAATTACTTTGATTTTTGGTTGGTAGTTTCTTTGTAAAAATTGCTAATTCTAAGTGTTAAAATATATTAAGATAATATTATCATTTTGTCAGTTATAATTGGTTAGATTAGTAAGTATTGCATTTATTTAGTTATTATAATATTTATAAGCACCGGTTGTCTGTTTATGTAATACTTCGCATAAAAATAGATACAAGACAAGACATAATAAATAAGAAACTAAAACACAAAATTTACTAAGTTAATAAATTAAAGACGCATTTTTTGCAAAGTTAATATATTTTTAAAAAAGTTCGATCTAAAATAAAACATTAATATGACCTAAAATAATACATTAAAATAAACAATAATATATTCGAGTTCATTAAAAGAGATGTCTTATAATGCACTGTCCAAAGCCAAAGGTTAAATCACCCTTGCTTCATGAAAAGGATATTAATCTTAATATTTCATTATGGCACTATTCCCGTTAAGAGTTACAGCTTGGTATATCACTTGTTTTTAAGCATGGCAACGAAATAAATTTTTCTGTTTCTCAAAAACTACCATAATGTGTGAACAGCATAACAAATACAATAATGTGAGGCACATCGTAAGGTAATCTATTAGTGAATCTTTAAAACATTTAAAAACTTAAATGCTGAGCAACTAGTGTGGTCCACTTCCCCACTTACATAAACACTTTAAAAATCTTATATATTTTATCCAAGTGTTAAAAAACTATATATCAAGCTGAATTTAATTTTCTCCTTTGTCTTGGCAACGTTATTCACTGCTAACCGAATCATTTCAAATCTCAGGACCACCAATGGCGCCCACTCTAACGAAATTTATTAAACTTCTTGTAGTTTATGAATTCTTTCCCTCGCAGTTTATTCGACAGAAGACGTGAAAAAAAAATCTCAATCTTTCTGTGTCATATCTCTTTGAGTGAATAATAAGCAATTCGAAAAGAAAAAGGAATTGCTTCACTTCATTCTTGTTTGTAGCATCCTGTTCTTGACACACCGAGACGTAACAAAGTTCCAGTTGGACGCTTTCTACCACAACAAAGAGTTGGAGCTTTTTTTTGCAGCTGCCTTTGCGTTTACCCGCCGGCATTGTGTGGCATTCTATTCGGCACGAGGCACCAATAGACCACCTGTGAAGTTTTCCGTTCGATCATCACTTATTATTCTTTTAAATTATGCCTTTTCAGTCGAGTTAAAAAACAATAATGAGAGGCAGCCATTTTCTTGGTAAGACCTATTTACCCCGCAAACTCTTTGAGAAGAAAGAATGGCATTATATGGAACCTTGAAAGGACGAGTCTTTATTGTAGATTTTGGGGTCAAGGACATTTTTTTTCACACAAATATCTATTAGGGAAAAAGTTGGATGGGAATGAATCAGAGAAATATTAAGCATTATAAAAGTTACCTGAGTGAGAATAATTTTGAATTTTCTGATTGATTTGAAGATTAATAACAAATATTGTGCTGAACAGTTTATTGCATTTATTTATTTTTGACATGAACAAATATTTTGGAAAAAAATGAATAAAAAAGAATCAGAGAAATATTAAGCGTTATTAAAGTTGGCGGAGTGAGAATAATTTAATATTTTCAGCCTTGAATAATTAATAAGACTGAAATAACAAATATAATGAGGAACAATTTTTTTTGACTCGAACAAATATTTTGGAAAGAATTGGATAAAAAAGAATTTGAGAAATATTAAGCGCTATAAAAGTTGACTGCGTGAGAATAATTTTGTACTTTCCGACTGGAATAAGATTCAAATAAATAATGCTGCATTTCGAAAATCACATTTTTAGCTTTTGATTTCAATTTCTCAACTCTTTAAAGAAAGCTACTTTTCTCTCAGAGCCGATAGAAACAGTATTTCACGTACTTTTTTATTTCCAGTAAACTTTGGCAAATCTGA
>JAPMOQ010027759.1:1314933-1385853 GCA_026543055.1 Argiope trifasciata | reverse complement strand
ATTTGATTATTGGAAGTGTTATATATGTAATAACATATTGAAAATGTAAAATGTACCTATATTTTTAAAAAAAGACTGTGAAAAACTAACAATTTGAAATGGGAACATTTATTATTCATGATTAAAAATTTATCATTTTTTCTTTAATAATATTTTACTAAATTCTTATTATTGTTAGCTCCCTGACTTTTGAGGGGAGGGGGTGTTGACATTTATATTTATTATTGAAATATAAATTTTTACTGACATATATCTATACAACTGAGATTTTGTGATTTGAAATGTTATTTTTTAATATTTTTATTTTCTAACAATATTTAAAAATTGCTAAACCTTAGGATGGTGTTTTAAAGTTCTAAAATCTTATGATATTATTAGAATTTTAATGTAAAATCAAATGCATCTAAATAACCAGTGTTAGTAGAAGATAAAATATAAAGGCCCAAAGCTGTGATTTTATTGATCAAAGTTTTATATATAAATATAACCAATAAAAGAATTATATAATAAGATAATATTTATGCTTAATATCCTTGACAAAATATTTTTAAGTATCTGATTATCAAAGTTATGGTACTTTTATTAATCTTACATCTCTATCACATATCTTGTCCTTCAAAATAAGTGCATGAATTGCAATAAATATAACAACAGCTTGGATGGCCAAAATATATAGTTTTTTGTAACTATAATTTTTAAAATGCATATTTAGTCTTTCACAAATTTATTTTTAAAAAAACTGCTTGGCATCAAAAATATATAAGGATTTTTTTTTTTTTTAAAGGCTGAGAAATATATGAAACAAGTTTGAGGATTTAAATTCTTGTATGTTCAGTTTTATTGATTGATCCCAATTTTCTCCATTATTATACTATTGGTACTTAACCACATGTAATATATCAATGCTATTCTGTTTATTTTTTAAGTAAAATTCAATTAAGCTGAAAAGCTAAAATTTTAGATCTCTCAGATATTTATGAAATTATGTCCATGTTTGGAAATACTTATTAGTTTGAATAATTATTTTTGCTTATGACATGAAATATGTTTTATGTTAGATCTAGAATTACTGATATTCACTTTGTATCATGTTGAAATTAATCCGGTAGACAAAACATATTGTTTGAGATAAGCATTATGATAAGATTCCACATGCAAGAAAGGCAGACTGATATTACTTTTGTCTTGAGAGTGTTTTTTTAATGACATTTTAAAAATAGATTAACATTGTGTTGAATATATATATATATATATTCTTTTCCACATAAACTCAACCCTATTTATTTTGTTTAAGTTAACATTTGAGTTTGATATCTTTACTATAAAAAGGAAGGAGTTAATGAAAAAAAATTTATTATTTTAAAATACAATACGAGCAAGATTTTATTTTTGAAATTATTTTAAACAAATTGTTAAATCCATGCGTTAAGTATCTTTTTAATTAAATAATTGTTGGTTTGATACCTAAAATTATTTTAAGTTTTAATTTGTTAGCAACTAATTTCATTATTTTTGAATCATCCCTAAGGATTATTTAAAAATAAGTGTAAGTGAAACTGATTGCACACAATATCACCATAGAAAGTATATAGTTCAATAAATTCAACTCTGTGCCTGATTCTTGAAGGCAGTCAAAATTCTAGTATTTATAGCACAGTTAATTCTGAGAGTTCAGCTACAGAATTGTATTTAAACATTTTATGTGTAAGCATGTGCATGCACATTACATTAGGAATTGCATTATTATATAAATGTTTAACTGGTTGTTTTAATAATTTCAAGTATTTGAATAGCTGGTATTTGAGTTCAAAATCAAATCAATCACACATAAAAAAATGAAGTGGAATTTTGTTATTGGAAAATGATTGACTATGCATATATACAAATAAGTCTTCATGATATGAAACAATGATAGTATTTTAAAAGGCATCAAATATGGAGTTTAAAGTTGAGATATATTATTTCCCCATTTTGGAGCACTTACAGATATGAGAGATCATGCTCACTTGACATGAAATATCTTCTCTGTCAGATGCCAAATTATTGAAATTCATCTTGAAATTAATCAGTACTGATAACTTATTACCGTAAATAGGAATGAAGGTAGTTGAAGATGCCTCAAACAAGGAAGGAAACATTGATACCAGTATGTTTAGGTTCTTTTTTAATTTGCATTTTTAAAATAGACCAACATTTAAAAAAAGAATCACTCCCATATAAACCTCCCTCTCCAACCTTTTTTTCTCCCATATAAACCTTGTTAATTTTTTCAAGGCTAACATGTAACATCTTTGCTATAAAGAATAGGAATTTGTGAAAAAGTTAAGCACTTTAAAATTTAATTGGAACAAGATTTTGTGTAAATATTTAAAACAAATGATTGAATCTATGAGTCGAGAATCTTTTTTATTAAATAAATGTTGATATGCTGATATCTATAATTTGATGTCAGCTAATTATGTGTTTCATTATTTATTTATTATGAGCAAGTTAAACTTTTTGATTCCAAAGATATTTAAAACAGATTATAAATGAAGCTGTTAATATAAAATATCAAATACATATGTATATACATAGTGCAAAATGAAGTCTCCTGAAAATGTCTTGTTTATTTGAACCCCAAAAACTCGAGAAATAATGGATACAAGATATTTATACCATTTTATAGAGCATTTATTGGGTAAGGTGTATAAGGTATTTATTGGGTACATTAAAGTCATGTCAAAATAATAAAGGGAGTTTTATATTTAAGATTTTAATTGTTCTGTGCATGCGCAAACAGTAAGAGCTGTGGTATGCATATGTGATACTTTTCTTTGTTTACATCTGATTTTAAACAGTGATTCAAATCTCGTTATGCCAAAAAGAAGGAAATCTAACCTTGGTCAGAACACATGAAATATCAAAAAGTTTTGTTCTATAAAAATTTGTTTTGTAGCTATTTTTGATAATTTCTAAATATTTTCTGTTTATTTGATGTTGTCAAACATGCCCGTGCTATATCGGGTAGAGGTTAGACAAGTTTAAAACTAATTTTTCTTCTTGGATGCTATATAATGGGCAGTGCCATGCAGTTACTGCTAATATAGATACATATATTAAAAGTAAAATATAAGCATGTAATTTAACCACAGCAAATATTTAAATAAATCCAACACTGAAGTTATTTATGACTAGAATAGTATAAAAGGATTAAGCTACAGAATTCTGTTAAAATGCCTTTTTTTATGCACAGTAAATTTTCCTATGTATAAAATCTACAATAAATAAAAAATTTCAAAAAGAAAAAAAAATATTTAAGATTTTTAAAGTGAGGATAAGCAATGTAAACATAAATTACATTTATGTATAAAAATAATTATGACTAAGCATGTCATATATTACTATAACTTATACTTTTTAAATTCATATATAAAAAAATTTATTCAGTAGATAGATTACAACAATAGGTTACAGAAATTCTTTTTCTAAATACTAAAATTAAGTCACTGTAAAGATCTAAAATAATTTAGAAAATTTATGTGATATAAAATGCTTATTTTAAAGAATTACAGCATTTTTGACTAATTTACTCATACCAGAAGTTTGATTACTTGATTAAAAGTGATACTATATAATAGTTTCACATTTTTCCATTATATTACTCATATAAATTTCTGAAATAAAATAGTGAACCTCTGAAAAATTTTTGAATTGAGATGGTGTATATATATATAATACAGTCAGTGTAATACTATAATAAAAAGAATTGAAAATCAGAAGAATTTGTCAATATTGATTTCACCTAGAATCTATATTAGGGATATTTAACTGACCTTTTTTTTATACATAATTTCATTACAAAAAAGTTGCTGGTTTTTGAATTAAATCGATCACACACAAAAATATATGAAATCAAATTTTAATAGTAGAACATGATTTATTACAAACAAAAATTTTTCATTGCACAATATGATGAAAATCTTAAACAATCCTTAAATATAATGCTTTCAAAAATGAAGTAGGATTTATCTCAAAAATTTTCAGATATAATGAAATATACAAAGTGTAATATAAATATTTTCTTTCAGAATACATAAAAATATTGGCAGAGCTCTTCTTTTCAACATATTATGAAGTCATAGCCATTATAGAATAAAAAGATCCATAATTTTAAATATACATTCCCATTAAATATAAAGCATTTATTTTCTTTAAAAATTTTACATGGGAAAAATCCTGTAATAAAAAGCCTTTTTATTGGGCTTCAGAAAAACTAAAACCTGGAATAACTTTTATAATATTTTATAAATATAAATTTTAAAATCTTAAGAAATCAAATTCAGGATTTTTATCAAGCTAAATACAAGACATTAATTTAATCCCCAGTTTGATGTGCAATTTATTTACACAACTGAGGATAATCTTTTGAGCATCTTTACATCAATTGCCAATGAAATGCTTTTTTTAAAAAAAATCAATTAAATAGCTGTGCGTATTAGATTTATTGTCAACATGGGTACACTTAGTAAAAATATATAGGCAATATATTTCCGTTAAATAAAGTAAGACTATCTAAATGTAACGGTTGTAACTTACATGCTTGATAATCTGAAAAAAAAAATACATACGAGTATTTCATAAAAAGTTATTTTCTTAACAAAAATAAATATCTAGAATTAACATCTAATCCTATAACTTCTTAAATGATATAAACAGGTTCACAAACAGAAAAGTATGAAGAGCTGTACAGGATTCAAAATATTTGTATCCTGTGCAGCTTGCAATTCTTACAAACATATTAAACAATATTTCATAAAATAATTACATTCGTAAATGATTGAAAGATACTTTTTATATGCACGCTATCATTGCATTTATTAATAAATAAATTTGAAATGCGTTAAAAACAATGTTTCAGCTCCCAAAAAACATACATAACCATTTCGACCATTGAGGATAGGCGTAATGAGCATATAATCGGAATATTTTCCCCGCTCAAAATTTCCCCTCTTTTTCCCTCGGAGCAAAATTTTTTTCCAGCCCCTAGACGCTTCTTATGACTCTTTCGTACGAGTCATTTGCGTACGAGTCATAAAACTGTCAATCAATGGTCCCGTTTACAATGGGATTGTGTTACTGTAAAGGATGAGTTTTTGAAGAGGCTGCAACATTTTAAACGTTATCTGAAAGTGTCAGATTTGGCGAGAGTTAACATACTTAACAAAATTTCGAATACTTAATGTTGTTTAATACCATTTCGTGCGATATTTTCCTCTTGGTTTTTTATGAAGCATGAATTGCTTTTCAAGGAGTTTATTCAAAAAATATGATAAAAATTAATGACCAATGATATTTTTTTCATATAAATACTATATCGACTTTGGAACAATAATCTAGATTTTGGTAAATGAATTATTTTACATGAATATAACGATTTGCATTAAACAAAAGAATTTTGGTTTCATTAGTTTTTATTTTATTTCTTCTTGATTCGTTTGTTTAATTTAGTAAGTTTGAACACTAAAATGTATGTTACTTAAATATAGGAACTTTAAAAAAATTATTGTTTCTTAAGTATGGAGTACAATTAAATGGTGTTAAAAGCATTGAAATTATTTGTAAGATGGGAATAGTTATAAAAAAAAATCTTGAAATGACGTAAGCAGTAAGAAAAGATTCCAACTACGAATGTTAATTTTCCGTGCTATATATTTCTTTTACAAATTTAAACTTTTCTGTTTATCATTGTAGATTTAATTTCAATGCTATTACATTTAAATGAAAAATCTGCTCAGATAAAGATAAATTATTTGTTCATTATACAACTTTGAATTTTATATATGAAATATTGTTATTACACGGTGCATAAAATAAATAGCTTACTAAATCAGAAGTATATTAATATTTTGCCAACTGATCCTTTTTATCTGCGAAAATTTGTAGGTGATATTAGCTGAATTCAAATTTAATTTTCTTCTAGTGACACTATTTATTAAACCCTAATTACAAATCTATAAAACAGAATTTAAAAAAATATTTACATTAATGTACGTAGTAATAAATTTACATTAATATATGCAGTATATGTTCTCCAGAAACTTAATTTTTTTTTATAGATCGTTCCTGTATGTAAAATAAGCCATTAACAATAGTATTAAATGAAGCTCTGGTAATTTACCCTTGAACAATATAAACCTACACCATTATTGAAATTTTTACGGATTATCTATGCGTTTTTTAACCATATTTTAAGCAGTGTAATTATTTCTAATTTCAGAAGAATTCATGGCCATTTTAAACCTTCCAGGGGTCCTGTGATAATGCAAATCTCGAAACAACCTTTTCCCTCCAAATTTTTTACTATGTATTATGTATTTGATTCCCAGAAGTTCAAAAGCTTAGAACAGATTTAATTTCAAATAGTAGGAAAGTTATCAATTGTTAAATTCTTTATTGACTTATGTACTATTAATCATTGAAATGCACATTTAAATGATCAGCTTCTCTTAAAACAATTAGAATCGTTTGTGATGGTAATAATTGAGTTTAGGCGTAATTTTTTAGAATGGAATTTCTGTTTTACATTTTCTTTTAAAATTTATTGATTTTTATTTGAGAACTATATTTAGCATACTTAGACTGTGAATGAATAATTCAGAGAATTCAAGCGTAGTAATGCAAGCGTTCTTGATGTATTTCGTCGTATACTTTAAGTTTACCACCTTTGTCGTCCAGTTATCTATCTGTCTGTCCGTCTTATATATATATATATATATATATTCTAAACATTAAGGTATAAGACATGAGAAAATATTCCTGCGTACGGTTTTTATACGCATTTTTTAAATTTTAAAATGCTGTAAAAACTGTTTTTTTTGCTGTAAATTTTTAGAAAATTATAACGAAAATAAAGTCAATATTTCTTTTATTTTTTAATTAAATTTTTAAAAAATCACTTTTCTATCCTTCAAAGTAAATATTTGCCAAATTTCATAGCTAAACAGTATGGTGTGTATAGAGCCAGCATATCTCGTACACATAGAGACAAAACTTTTTTTCTTATGTTTACGCATCAAAACTTAGTTAAAACGCCAATACCCTTTCCCGCCAAATACTCTTGCCAACAGATAACATGTTTTTTGCAAACCTAGACTAATTAATCCCTACCCCCTTTTTTCAATGGGCTTAGAGTGATTTATTGGTCTTTTATGACCTGTACGGAAGTGGTAGTACGCATTTGTCCCAATACCCTATACCCGGCCGCAGATGAGCCACGTGCCCCCCTTTGACCTCTCTCCTCTGTTCATCTTTGATGCCCGTTGACTCAACCAACAATTTGTCGGTAAACTACCCAGGCATCAAAGGAGTCCAAGAGGGGTAGAAGGGGAAACAAATCCTCGTGGCTATGGGGGAGTGTAGTCCCCCAATGGATCAGAGGTCTGATTTATGACCAAATCTGTGAAACGGACGATGGTGGGACGCCGGCTGTACGAAGATGTTACTCACACACGCGCTTGCACAACTCGTTTTTGCAAGGGGGCTCTTTCACTCGTCTGACAGTTAGAACACTGGGTAAAGAAAACTATGCACGAATCAGGACTCTAACCGTGGAGTGTGGTCCCCCAGTGGGTCGGAGGTCTGTTTTATGACCAAATCTGTGAAACGGACTGTCGTGCAACCCCGGCTTCACCGATAGAACATTGAAGAAAAACAACTAGGCTCAAACCGGGATGCCTAAATCACGGGGAGAATGTGCTTCCCCTATGCCAGAACACCGGCATAGAATTTTTTTGCAACTAATTACCTTTAAACATGTTCGAATTCACCGATGCTTTTCAAATATAACCAATTAAGACACAGGGCATTTAGGGGTGGATGGCCAACTGCTGTTTTATTAATGAGTGATTTGTGCAACAAGTAATAACATTTCTAATGATTAAGCATTAGACTTAAATGGTGATTATACTAAATAATTACGTGGGAATCAAACTATTCAGATCAATGGTTAATAAGAGAATTAAGAGATAATAAATCCTGAAATCATCAATTCATACATTAAATTAAAATCCCTATTTTGATTTATTTATTATTCCATTGCAAGTTCTGATTGCACTGCTATTCTTCCTGTTCAACACGTACTAAAACATCATTAAGATAGTCCGTTTCTGTAAGACAAATATTCCATATCATAATATTAAATTATTCATAATTTGTTTTGATTGATTGGGTGGGACTCTGCGTGACTTGATCTTTTAAATACTTGTTTTGCAGAACATGTAATGATTAAGAGCAATAATTTAACTCTCAGCATAATAATGATGTTTAATGATTTTTTTTTGGAGAGAGTTAAAAATATTTATCACAAACATGTAATTGAAAATTTTCTTTAATACTTATTAAAACTTTAATAATAATAATCTTTCCAAAAAGTATTTCCTTCAGATTATACTTTAAGTACTGGAATTCTAAAAATTTGATAATAGTGTTATGTAATAAAAAATCATTAAGATATTTTCTTAATACTCCATGAATAGAATGAACTTGCACTTATATAGTGCTTTTGAAATTGATAAATATTTTGTGACAAACAATATTATACAAGGTTTAAATTCGTCGAATTTTTTTTCGGTATAATTATGTTGTTAGAAATATATTTCACATTATCAGAGAAAAAAAAAGTAATGATGTAATGAAAAATGAGAGAGAAATTAATAGAATAGAAACAAAGCTAAAAGAAAAAACGAAATCGTCCATCACAAATTGCAAGTTATCATGTGATAACATTTTTTTTATCACTTGATTATATGAATGCGCGTACGTCAACTTAAAAAAAAAATGCGATTTTGAAAAAATTTCTTTTGAGATCGGCGAGAGCTCCAAAACTTTCTTTTTTTACATACCAAGAAAAATTTGAAAAGCGAAAAACCAATTTAAAATATATGAAGTAAACGCATGCGTGAGCTTTCGGAAATTATTAATTTCTTTTAAAAATATCACATTTCAGATTTTTTTTAAATTTCATATAGACCTGTGCTGAAAATTATCTTTTCTAGGTTTTATTTGCAGCAATATTTATTTTTTAAAATTTTAGCTTCTGTTAGTGTGATGGCAACATATTAATAAAAGTATTTTTTTCCAGTAATGTGTTCGTGCAGCTTAAATTTTAGTTTTATTTTGTGGGAAATAAATAATGAAAAAAAGTGATTAAATTATATAAAAAATTTATTTAAAAAAGAAATTTAATTTATGGCTTAAAACATTAGTATCATTTTTTGAACTTCAATGCGATGTAAAAATCAATTTTGAGTTGTAATGTTTTCAAGATGTGATAGCGAAAAGCATCAAAATATCCCTTAATTTTTAATTTGGTAAAATTCTAATTGAAGATTAAAGATAGCATACAGGTGCACATTTCCGACCTCCAAGTTATGCATATACCAAATTTGGTTGCTACAAATCAAACGGCCTGTCCTGTAGAGCGCCAACTTGAGCTTTTATTACACATATTGAGCTTTTATTTCACACATTGAGCTTTTATTTTAAATATAGATAATATAAAAGAACATCGAAAACTTTTCATCTTTTTACTTTTTAGAGAATAACGTATTTCAAATTTTTTTCTCTTCATACAGACACGTGCTGAAAATTGCACTTTTATATACTTAGTTTGTAATAATAGTTTATTTAATATTTTTATTTTTATTTCTGCCAGTGTGGTAGCAACACATTAATAAAAGTTTTGTTCACTGCCTACACGATTTCGTGTTTCAAACTCCCAAACCAAAGCAACATCATGTACACATTTGATTAAAAAGATCATTGTTAAAATATATGTTTATTATTATATACTGAAATAAATTTTTCCATTGATTAAGATACTATCGTAATAGGTCAGCTGACATATGACCGAAGTTTAAAACTTGCAAATTCAGTCCCAAAATAGCCCTAAAGTTGCTTTTGAACGGGACATAAATATAACTGAACTAAATTCGTCTGTAACTAACTGAACTAAACTCATTCCCGTCAAACAACGTTTATTGTACTGTCTATTAAATAATTACAAACAATTGTACAATTTGTTATATTATTTCAAGCAATTTTACAATCTGTTAAATAGACAACTGTACCGTCTGTTAAATAATTTCAAACAATTGTACAGTCTGTTAAATAATATGAAAGAATTAAACAGTCTGTTAAATAATTTCAAATATTTACACAGTCTGTTAAATAATTTCGAACAGTTTTATTATCTGTTAAATAATTTCAAACATTTACACAGTCTGTTAAATAATTTCGGACAATTTTATAATCTGTTAAATAATTTGAAACAATTTCACAATCTGTTGAATATTTTCCAATAATTGTGCAGTTGCGCAGTCAGTTAAATAACTTCAAATAATTGTGTAGTCTGTTAAAAAATTTCCAACAATTGTGCAATCTGTTAAATAACTTCAAACAATTATACAGTCTGTTAAACAATATCAAACAATTATACAGTCTGTTAAATAATTTCAAACATTTACACAACAGTCTGTTAAATATTTTCCAACAATTGTGCAGTCTATTAAATAATTTTAAACAATTGTACAGTTGTGTAATCTGTTAAATAATTTCAAACAATTGTGCAGTCTGTTAAATAACTTCAAACAACTGTAGTGCCTGTTAAATAATTTCAAACAATTGTACAGTATGTTAAATAATTTCCAACAATTGCACAATCTGTTAAATAATTTCAAGCAATTCTACAGGTTGTTAAATAATTTCAAACAATTGTACATACAGTCTGTTGAATAATTTCAAACAATTGAACAAACCACTACACTTATTTTTATACGTTGAAGAAAAATTCTCATTTTCACCTGCACTGCCTGCAGCTGTTTTATGAAGTTACTTTCCTCCCAACGCAATTGTCAGCATTACCATTTTTTTTCAAATCGTATCAAAGGGTTTCATTTAATGCTACTTAGAAAAGTATTATTCCACTTCCTCTTGAGTGTAAATGATCATCCCGAGTTCCAAAGGCCCTGATGCAAATAACACTTTCATTTCTTTTAGTCTGAAAACAAAATGGACGGTAATTGTTGTTTGACAAGAAGATCACATGCATTAAACTAACTAAGGAAGAATCCTCATGCTCAGGAACACCAATTTAATAGAGACATCTCGATAAAACAGATGTTCGCATCACTTTTACCCCTTTGGTTTTATCAGCGGCATTATAGGTGCCGCTGATGCATTGTTTTGGAACAACAAAGCAATTTGAGCCCACTTTTGCCTTCTTATTACAGTACTTAATGTGTTTTGCAGGGGATGAGGCATGCTAATGAAGGGCCAGGTAATTTTTTGAGTTGTTTAGCCTTATCCCTTTTATTAAGGAATGCTACTGAAGTCGTTTTCACCTTTAAGAAAGTATGTAATGTGTTATTTTATTGGTTGTAATAACAGATCTTTTTATCGTCAGTATCACGGAATTTTAATATAGGGAATTACTAATGTTTCTCTTCCAGAATCAGATGTTACCTGTTGAATAGGAAGAAACTGAAACATTGCGCTCTTTGTTAAAACTGTATAATGTCTAGTTCCAAAACCAGTGGTAATGGTCTCCCCAAAACTTTCTCGCACATTCTCTAATACACTTGTCATGCTGAAGAAGGCTTTGCATGGGATTGACGTACAATAGTCCCATAATATCAACTTTTGATGGAAAACGAGCATTTTTATTGAATCTATCGTGTCATTTTTGGCGAGTTCTCTTGGCGATTAATTCCTAACATGCGTTAATAGAATCCAAAAATCGAATTTGTGATTTAGACATGTTTCTGTCAATCGATTGAAACTACGATTCACCACATAATTGTATTCGGAGTCACAAATTCTCATACCAACTTTGATATATTTTAAATCGTTACGTTTTTGAATTATTGCGTTTACATGTTCTGAAGGTTAACACCGACAGAGAATCAACTCTGTTGATTTTGACTCAAACTTTGATAGGTGTCTACACTACAACTGTTAAATCTACATCCCGAAACCTATCAATCTATTTTGTTTCTTCTTTTAATTATCTTTTTATATTTAAACAACCGAACAGACGGACTTCCTTCAACTAATTCGACGGACGGACAAATTTCAACATTCCAACTGAAATTTTTTCTGAATTACCTTTGTCACAGATAGATGGACATTTTCCAAAAAAATTATTTTCTGAACTCGAGGAGTTCTATAGTTTGAGGATTCGACAAAATATTCGAGAGTTTTATCGATTACTATGCTTTCTTTATACTACGCATATGAGAGAAAAAAGTATAAGAGTAAGATGAAAATGTGTGAAAACGTTTGCACAGGACATAATTTTCTAAAACTAACAATGATGAGAGTAAATTATTTTCAGCTAGAATATTAACGCTAGTGCTATTTTATAATAAATTCTAATTTTTAATTTATAGAGAAAGGAAAACACACACGCAAGCTTGTTTATACATTAACAGAACACATGCATTTTGTATAGATTTTTACGCATTTGGTATAGAAAGACTGAATAACTTACAAGAATTTATTTTTACTTTTAGTTTCAGATAGTAATATTATTACATATTACTTGATGGTAACATGATCTGAATATATATAAATTATAAATAGATAATTTTAATTAATTTATCAGAATTAAACTAATTATTTAGTTAACCTCGATGACATGCATAATTTTAAGCATTAAATGTTTCTAAATCATTTGTTTACAATATTTCATTTTTTATATTAACTAATAATTCCAACAAGAAGAATAGGTTAATGAAAATTTGTGACTTTTTCTTAGTGAAAACTGACTGAGACATTATCTGGGAACTTTAAGAAGTTATTCTGTAAGCCTGTTATTACGAATGTAATTAGGAAAAAAAAAACCGAATAAAAAGATTCCCCATAGATTTATGAATTTTGCTTTTTGAATTTCATCCAATCACAGTTCATCTCGTTAAAGGGGGAGGGGATGAATAAAATATGAAATCATATTTAAATTTTTTTAAAAAATGTACAAATGGAGAGTAAACTAATAATACATTAACATATTACATACCTAAGGGATGCGAGTCCCATGCCCTACCAGCCAGGCTATATTAAGTATAAGGCTATTAATTTAGGAACTCATAGGAAATAATTTAGGAACTCATAGGAAATGATTTATTTAACTTTTATATAATATAATTTGTACAGACTAAGTGCAATAAAATGTAAAACCTAAATAAGGAGGGATTAAAATATTGTGAAAGGAAATAATGATAATTCTAGTCCTTGTGATTTAGCAGAAAAACCCATAGATTAAGGACTCGGGCTAAAGGAAAAGTTTGTTATCTTCAATTAATTCTAGATAAAGCCAGATGCAAATGTCTGATACAGCTTCAAGAAATTCGAATACGTTGCGTTTCAGAGGAAAATTGACCCTAATTTGTGTAGCACTTAAAAAAAATCCACAACCGTCTAAATTGGACCTGGCAGTTCACTAAATATTAATGACATCAGTTTTACTAAATTTAGATACAAATCTTAATCTTCTTTTTTCGATTTATATTTCACATCTAGCTTGAAGTCCTCGTCTACAAGATCACTTACGTTCTACGAAGTAGCTGGCCATAACGGAGAAACGTGCTTTTCATATTTACTATTATTTGAAAGGAAGGGATAAAACTAAACTAAAATTCTCAAAAGAAAAACAATATTAAGTAAATAGATGAAATGCACTATTTTTTCTTCTTTGAACACAAACCTTAAAATTTAATGGCTTTTTCAATTTGAAAAGCACACAGAACTAGTTTTATCAACATTTCAAAATATCTAAAAGCTGAAACCATTCATAAACGAAATAGCGCAAAGCCGTTACTTGTTCAGAAGACATCATCATTATTTTAAAGATATCGATATCTCCTCTAATGGTGTTTGGGTTTCAACTGAAACACTTAACGATTGTGTCTAGACGTTATTATTATTACTTTTATCTCTAGTTAACGGCAACGTTCAAAATGGGTGAAAACATTTCAATGATGTGGGATTTAGAGATAGCAGGTGCTATCAAAAACGAGCACTTTATCTTATTTATTTATTATTAAATCCAAACTTCTAGAACTATGCTCAGCTATCTTAAAAAGAATCGTTTGGTAAAGTTTAGTGATAACGGAAACTCACTCAGAATATATATTTTTGAAAGTCTTTACAGCTATTTATTAAAAACCAGCAAGTCTCCATAAACTTTTCTTGCATACTCTTTAATAAATTTGTCATGCCAGAGAAGACCTTAGGTGGCATTGGTGTATTTACCTTTGGTGTGAATTAGGCATTTTTTACTGAATCTATCCAGTCATAGTTGGTGAATTTTTAGCGATTATTCTATAGCATGCGGTAGAGTCCTTAATAATCCTTCTTCCAAAAATAGAATCATAAACATGATTAGATTTCTAATTTATCAGGGAGAGCTGCTTCAATTAGAGTAACTCTACAATTTCTTAAGACACCATTTAATACAGATCATACTTTATCCATAACTTCTTTTTCATCCCACTCTCAAGTAACTAATATTTTTAACCCTTTTTTGGATTCATACTGTGTGCTCATTCATCCAGTTGCTTGCACTCAAGATGTTCATTCTAGCATTTATCATCACTTGTTATGTTGTATTTTCATGTATTTTGTCATTTGTCTGTACCTTTCAAATTCATTGTTGTGTACTTTTTTTTTGTTTTGTTAATAAAGTTCACCTACATCTATAATAAACTGGAAAGGGGCCACATGAGCTCTAGAAACGGGGGTGTGGTGTGGTGTTAAATGTTAAATAGCATGCGGTAAATAGCATCCAACAAGTCGAATCGATATTACAGACATGTTTTCTCAACCAATTGGAACGACATTTGACACAAAACTGTATTTGCAATCACAAATTCCCATACCAAATTTTATATAATTAAATCAATGTATTTTTGAGCTATCGCTTTTACATGGTTCTGAAACAATTGATCAACAGATGGTCAACAAGTTGGTGGGTTTTGCTCCATATCTGACGGGAAATCTGTACGACACATGTTAAATCTGTGTACTGAATTTTATCTTCACAGCTCTCTTCGATTAGTAGCTATCGTGTTAACTTAAGTTAGAGCAGTTGGACAAAATTTCAATTTTGCTGAAAATTTGGAAGAAATCTGGATATTTAGAGTAAAGATCATTGAAAAATTTTGCTGTCTAGCTCAAAGCATTTGTGAGTTATCTTTGTCACAGAAAGATGAACATTTTCTAAAAATATATTTTATAAACTCAGAAAAGCCTGAAACGTGGGGCTTCGTCAGAATATCCTATAAATATAATTCAAATGAGAAAAGGATTATTGGTTATATCAGATACAAAAGTATTAGGGAAATCGAATATCAATATCAGCCGAAATCTCTTAATTTAGATTCGAAAAGAATCGATTTTCGATGTTTAAAAAAAAGCAAAAACATTAGGTATAATCGAATATTTATATCATCCTATCGGTGATTAACGCATGCATAAATCTGCCGTGCTCACAAAGTCTTCCATATCAAGATTAATTCCATTGGGGATACTGGTTTAGAGGTGATCGTTCTCTGATCAAGTCTAAATTATGATCTGTGGTTTAGTGAATGAAAATGCATGAATGAAGTCCTCCCCGTAAAAAAGAGTTGTGACGTGTGAGTGACAAAATCGTACTCTTAGCCCTAGATGACGTCACTGAAAAAAATTAAGAGATTCACCCTATTAGCTCAAATAGCTGTGTACGTCACAGCCGGCTTGTCCAATAGCAAGCGCATTAAGAAACAACAACATATCCTATACCTGCTAATTTAGGTGAAAAAAGAATCAATTACCGGCTGTATTCAAATGCAGAAGTATTAGGTCCACTTGAATATCAGTATCAATATATAGCTGTTGATTTGGATGAAAAAAAGAATCGATTACCGGAATGTATTCAGGTACAGAAGTATTAAATATAATTGAATATCAGTTCAAATCTAGGCCTGATAAATAATATGAGAAAAGAATCAGTTATTAACTGCATCAGTTCTAAAAGTATTAGGTATAACCGAATATCAGTATCAAACTATTCCTGATAATTTAGATGAGAAAAGAATCGGTTAACAACTGTATCCGGCAAAATCGAATATCAACATGAACCTATACCTATAAGTTTAAATGAACAAAGAACTGGTTAGATGCTGTACCGGGTGCAAAAGTATTAGGCACAATCAAATATCGGTATCAACTTATACTTGATGTAATCAAATCGTATAGCAATCCAATCCTAATTTAGTGACAAAAAAGTTTTAAGACATTTGTATTTCTATTTGGAAAAGAAATTCATACAGAAAGGTTCAAGAACTTTTCTGTTAACCGTTTGAATGTTATGAGGTTAAAATTAACAACAAAAGAATCAATTAAGGAAGTTAACACATATCGCCATCGGAAACTAATCCGCAAAACTTGTGATTATTCGCAGCCAATGACCAATAAAGGCATTTCCCTATTTAGGTTAAAATATTAACATACTTATTTTGAGACAAAAACAACATACTTTAAAACGATGTTCAGATATAATTAGCATTTCATGCTTCCCTCAAGAACAAAATACTTCGAACAGTTGTTTTTCTGTCTACTCTATTATATCTTTTTACTTATTCCAATTCATAATCTACTTTTATTGCTTTCTTTTGTCAAACCTTACATTCATTCTATATATTTTTTCTTTCTATTTTGCCCTCAAAGACCATGGATTAAGTATTATTCTAGACACTCAAAACCCAATGGCCTCAATTGGCCGTCTTTGTGGACAGAACCTCTTTATGGATATTCTCAAGTAGACACTCCAGTTGGAGCACTCGAGATTTTTAAAAATTATGCCGAAGAATAACACTAATGGAACGTAATGGATTATAGAGGTCACAGAACTTCCAGAGTGCTTTTTTCTTGGAATGAGAAAAATAAATAATTCGTTCGAAATTGCCTGAAACGACGCCAGATCTTTTGAGACTCGAATTCGGACAGAAGAGGTGATTATCTTAATTAACTTTGAAATGACAGATAATTTTTGGAATTGTGCTGCTGTTGTTGTTGTTTTTGTTCTGCAGATGGGATAGCTCGAAATAGCACCTTCTTTTGGCGCAGTTTTGAATGATCAGTTAAGAAAAAGAATGTCTTTGTGGGAAGTTTTGTTGAGACCCCACACTAAGTCGAATAAATTATTTATAAATATTCGTTTGATGAGACTTGAAGACATCCGTGATTTATTGTGAATTTATTCTTGAAAAACTTATATAAATGGAAAAATTAATATAATTTTGCATTAAATTTTTTTATTGGAAAATAAGTCATTTCAACGTGTTTAAATAAAATAAATTTGATGTGTTAATTAATTTCATTAATGTATAATTAACTAACATGTTGAAACGTTTCTTTAGAGATCGAGATAGAAACTGAAACATAGAAACGGTTTTGAATTATTAATTAAGAAAAAGAATGTCTTTGTGGAAGGTTTTGAGATCCCACAGTAAATTGAAGACATTATAAATATTCGTTCCGATTTGGAGACGTCCATGATTTATTGTGAATTATTCTTGGCTAAATGGATAAATTAATGTAATTTTGCATTACATTTTTTTTATTTGAAAATAAGTTGTTTCAGAGTGTTTAAACGAAATTAATCCGGTTTGTTAATTAATTTCTTTAATTAATAATTAACTAACATATGGAAACGTATCTTTATATATTGAAACGGGAAACTGAAACATAGATTTCCCTTCATCGAAAAATTTGCCTCCAAATTTGGCATCAGCCTTCTTCTCCATTCGGTGCTGATATATTAGTGTCGTAAAAATAATATAGTGAAATATGTGAGAGATAATAAATACGATAGGGTATCAATAGTGCACACTAATTAAATACACATAATAATAATAATAAATACTAACATTATAAATGTGAAAGTTTGAATGTTTGGAATGGATGTTTGTTATTCAATCACGCCAGAATGGCTGAACGGAATTGGATGAAATTTGGCACAAAGATAGATTATAGTCAGGAATAGAATATAGGCTACTTTTCATTCCGGTTAATTGAGTGGTTAATTTTTTATTCATTTAAAACTAACTTTCGCGCCATAACGCTGAGGTCAAATAAGTAAGTAAATCCGAAGATAAGTAAGATTTCAGAATTTTTTCCCCCCAACAGAAATGAGATTAGGCTTAGGAGAATTTCGGCCAATTATTTCAAACGATTCTACTTATATTTTTAGTGTTTGATGCATTTAAAATCAAATGTTGTTAATGAATCTTTCGGATTCATTCTGAAGTACTTTTAAATTAAAAGAAAGCAGAATAAAGGAAATAAAAAAAAATTCTAATCTGCATTGCGTTACCCCAGCTGGCGTTGGAAAGTTAGACATGTGCGTTACGTCATCTAGCGTTGAAAGTTCGGCGTGAATGAAGACAAATGTGTTTTCATTTAAATTAAAAGTTTATAAAATATGTGTATAATATTGTTGAAGGTATCTCAATCTCGGTGAATAAATAAAATGGATTTGATCGAACTTGATTTGCTGTTTTGTTTTATTTTGGGTATACAATATAAAATAATTGTTTTTACGTTAGTTGTGTGTTTATGTTATTAAACTGTATTTATGTTATATATTTTTCGTATATGCTTAGACTTTTAAATGTATCTTTTTTAGGCTAGGTTTAATTTTTTGGATTTGTCATTATTTGATAGTTTTTCGTACATACACATCAAAATTTCCACGCGAACAGAGTCAATGATAATAGCAAGTAAATACAATAAACACCAATTTAAAACGGAAACTATTTTTCGGTACAACTACTACTCGCTTGCTTCATCGTTGTATCAATTGGAAAATGCAGGTGTTATAAATGCTGCCGACTGTGATTAGAGTTGCTTCACACTAACCGTTAGAGAGCGTCCGTCTTCATTCAAATTTCTGATCACAGAATAACTCCTTCTTAAAACGATGCCATTCTATAATTTTTTTAAAAAAATTTGGCGATTTTTTAAAATTTTATCATATACGTAGTACAGACAAAGTATTATAATTGTCAAAAAAATTAGAGCTCGAAGTTTTGACAATTCTGTACGTTTTCAACCTCTCTGCATTTAAAAAATACATTTTTGAACAATGTCTATCTGTCTATTTGTAACAAAGATAGCACAAAAATGCTCCGAATTAGACAGATAAAATTTATAGGGCAGCAAATTAGGTATTTATTCAAAATTTGCAAATTTCTATAAAATACTCAACAAACTTCGTTCGTAGAAAGTCTGTCTGATCAAAAGTTCGAGTACAAGTAAACTGGATAACTACAAAACGGAGACAGCTAGAGAGAAAAAATTCGTATACACATTTAAAATAAAAAATGTAGACATCTATCAAATTTTGAGCTGAATCCAACAAGGGTTTGACCATGTTAGTTTTTACTTTCAGAAACATTTAAACATAACTCAAATGCGCAGTGACTGAATTATATCAAATTTAGTACAGAATTTTTGATCTGCAAGTGTAGTTTTAAGTTAATTTTTTTTGTCTTAATTGGTTGGAAAATCGCGTCTGAACACAAATTCGTTTTTCGGATGCTATTAAGCATATACCAGGGTTTAATAGCCGATAATGGCAGGACATATTCAGAAAAAATGATATATTTAGGTCAAAGTTTGATATTATGTGACTATTGTACGCCACTGTCGTGTAAGGCGTTGTCTGGGTTGAATCTTTATTAGAAAGTTTTAGGGAGACCACTCCCACTAATTGCTGATTGATTTAATGTATCCGACTACATTAAAAACACTGGTTATCAACCACATTGGCGAATTTTGTTGTTGTTGTAATTTCTTGTAGATCAAACTTTCCTCATTCCAAAACAGTTTATCTTTTCTTGGAAAAAGAAGGCCTGACCTATCATCCAGGCTCACATATTTTTTTCAGCTAAAATTTGTCTTTCACTTCCGTTTTCGCAAAATTTTAATTTTTGTAAAAATTCTCTATAACATGATATCTTAAAAACTAATAGAGGTATTTACATAAAAAATTCATCGCATGTATTAAATAGTATGGGCAATGTAATGAACCAAAAGTTTGATTGTTGGTGAAATACTTTACTTGTTTTTAGAAAAATTAAGCTCCGAATTTAGGGAAAAAAGGCATATATACATATACTTTTACCCATAACTTCTTTGCCTCTCAAAATGTTTCTTAGATTTTGGTTCATTTCATTCATCATTGCATTCTATAACTCGTACACAAAGAAAAATAGGATTGCTGCATTACCATTTTATATAGAGTGTTAACCGTTTTGGTTAAATTTCGTTAAAATTTACTTCAAATTTTCCTACTTCTCTAAATATAGTATGTTTTGAAATAATTATTTTGTGTTAATAGTATTTTGCATTATAATTGACAATGCATCTAAAAATCGTAGTTTTAACTAATTTTCAAAAAATCCAATTTTTTTAAAGATTTTTTTTCTCCCGCACGTAGTCGGATGCCTTAACTTTATTTTAAATCAGAAATTTCTTTTAATTAGATTTAAGCCACTTTTATTATTTCATCAAATATATTATAATGGATTTTCTTTTCATTATTGTGAACAAAGAAAGAAAAGTTTTTTTAATGCTTGATTAGTTCGCATGAATAAAAAAGTAAAGTTATAGAGCTTAGAAAATTATAAAAATTGATTGAACTGAATACTTACATTTTTAACAGCAACATTATGCAAAGGATGTTGCAAAATTGTAATGACTGGGGGAGGGTGTAAATGGAGCAAAAATGGTCCGGGTTTAGTCTTAAAAATCATTTTGAAAAAATAAAATAAAATAACTTTAATTAAGGTATCCGACTACTTTAAAAACGCTGGTTATTGACCACGTAGGCTAATATTTTTTATTGTTATTTCTTGCAGTTCACACTTTCCTCTTTCCAAAAGAGAATCTTGTCTGGGAAAAGAGCAGCCTTACCTAACATTCAGGGCCACATATTTTCCAACTAAAATTTGTTTTTGATTTTAATTTACTTAAAGCTTTAGTTTTAATAAAAATTCTCCGCCACTAACATAATATCTCAAAAACTAAAAGAGGTGTTGACATTAAAATTTCAGCGAGTGTCTTAAATAATAGAGTTAGTGAAATGAACCAAAAACTTTATTGTGGGTGAAATACTTTCTTATTTATAGGTGTTTTTAGAAAAATTAAGCTGTGTGAATTTATGGAAAAAAAAATTCGTATGTACGTATATTTTTACCCATAACTTCTTTGCATCACAAGAGTTTTGTTACATTTTGGTTCATTTTATTCAGCATTATTTACTATAACTTGTGTACAAAGAAAAATAGGATAGCTACATTACCATTTTGTGTAGAGTATTAACCGTTTTCGTTAAAATTCATTAAAATTTATTACAAATATTCCTATTTACCAAAATATATTATATTTTCAAATATTTTTGTAGTATTTATGCATTTTATATAATAATTGATAATACATCTAAAAACTATAGTTTTAAATTGTTTTTGAAAAATCCAACTTTTTAAATTTTTTTCTTTGCACGTAGTCGGATACCTTAAACTTTAGTACACTAGCTAATTTCCAAAGAAAAATATGATGAAAGGGTGAAAAAATAATAACATGTCCACCGTGGTTTTGCACTTCCAAAATTACTAATAATGACTAAGAGGGGGATGACAGTATGCTTCCTATCTACCTTCATTATATTACTGCGGCACTGATTTAATTTAAATACACAATTACTTGAGTAGGTGTAAGGATATTAACACGTGTTTGTGATATTTTACCGTTTGATGCTAAAAAAATGCTGTACTGTGGGGAAACATGAACATCTATTTATGCATAAGAGATTTAATGTAAGTTAAACACAACCAATATTTCATGCGATTCAGATGTTCACCAAAGATGGTTAATATTTTTATTTTTAAACATTTCTCCCTGCAAAGGAAGAATTTCAAGACTGTGGTATAAAAGATTGATTAAGTTTAATTATTTGTATATAAATATTTTATTGGTATTTATGTTACAATAATCTGTTAGATGGATTAATGTTATACCACTTCGGATCTTCCAAAATCATTAGTATTTTTTTTTTTAATTCCTTACACAATCCCAGTTAATTTTTCTCAAACATCTCATCTTGTTTTTAAGGTATCCGACGTTTAAAGGAAATTTTTTGAAAAATTGGGCTTTTAAAAAATATTTATGATTTTTAGATGTATTGTCGATTAAAAACACTATGAATACAAAAAAAATTATTTGAAAATATTAAATATTTTGAGAAATATGAAAATTGGTAGTAAATTTTAATGAAATTTAAGCAAAACGGTTAACACTCTACACAAAATGGTAATGTAGCAATTCTATTTTTCTTTGTGCACAAGTTATAGAATATAATAATGAAAGAAATGAACCAAAATCTAAGAAAAATGTTGTGATGCGAAGAAGTTATGGGTAAAAATAAACGTAAATATGCATTTTTTTCCAATAAATTTACGAATTAGTTTTTCTAAAAATATCTGTAAATGAAAAAGTATTTCACCGACAATAAAAATTTTGGCTCATTTCATTGCTCATATCATTCAAAACACACGCTGACATTTTTATGTTAATACCTTTATTAATTTTTGAGATATGTTAATGGAGGAGAATTTTTATGAAAATTAAAATTGAAGGCAAAGACAAATTTTAGCTGAAAAATATGTTTTGCTTAAAATTCCCCTGGATGATAAGCCAGGCCTTCCTTTGTCTAACAAAAAAAAAAAAAAAAAAAAAAAAAACTGTTTTGGAAAGAGGAAAGTCAGGACTATAAAAAATAACAATTAAAAAAAATCTCTAAGGTGATCAAAAACCAAAGTTTTTAACGTAGTCGGATATCTTAAGCTACTTTGAATTTGGTATTTCCAGTCCCGTAATCCAAAGAAAAACTACTTACTAGTATTGAAATATTTTACTGATATTTATGGTTACTATATACATTACTACTGTTAGATACATATATGGGGCATGCCCCATATAACATAACTAATGCTTTCAAAATTATTAGGTATTAATTCCTTAAACCATCCCAATTATTCATTCTCAAACGCCTTATTTTGTCTAGTGACTTTAAATTAGGTAGGACTCTGACCTTGAAATTTAGCATCTTAATGTCAAGATTGTCATCCAGATTTCTTTTTTTCTTCAACTTCAAAAACGATTTCGCATTTTTTCGCGACTATTTACCTTTTCCTTCCCCATCTCAGCCATTCGAAATCGAAAGTAGGGGGTGGCGGAAAATTGACTCGTCCTTCAGAAGGAGCCCACACAAGGAGATTTTTGACCCCTTGGTGAGAGCTTCCTCTGTCAAAGGTTCCTGCCTCGCCCCTCCCTTCCCACGAGCCGCATCTTCACAGCACGTGGCCACAAGTGAAAAGGCGGCACACCCCCAAAACGAATTACCTTTTAAAAAAAGAGAGCAGCGATCTCTCGGAGTGATTGGTTAAGATTAGGTTGCGGTTCAGAGGCTTGCCGAAAACTTTGTTTGGGGCCTGATGTGCCCCATAAAAATTGCTGCTTTGGGCAACAGGTGCCAATCGCATTAATCTGGAATGTTTCGAGGAAAGTGTGATTTTGTACCTTGATTGGATCGGGGTTGGTTGTCAGAGGTGAAGTTGCGAAAGCATGAGTGGTTTTTGTGTGAGTGAGGTACAGTGTACAAAACAAAAGTATATTTGTTATTAAGGTTTAATAACGTTTATGTTTGATTTCGTTTATGGTTGTAATGATGGAATTGATTTTTTATCTATTGCATTTTGGTATTTTCTAATGGTGTGTAACAATACCATAACTACTAGTTTAGATTCTAACTAGTTTAGATGTACCTATTATCTTAATATAAAACTTTGTTTAGAATTACGAAATAAAAGTTGATAAAAAAGAGCTTAAATTCATAAGGATATTACTTTTGCTCTCAATGATAGAAAAAAAGTACGGAATTAAATATTTCTTTAAAAAAAAACAACTAAAAATAGCTTGAATTTCATTATAATTACGATGAGGAGTTGTCCGCATTCCCACGGAAAGGGAACGCAGTAGCTTCTGAGGATAAAGACCCTTGAGCGCCCGTTAAAGGTCTTACGAAGACGGCACACGTATTATGCACAACCCTTTTTCACAGGAATCTCGTTCACGCACCACACAGATAGAACAGGGGACGAGCATCCATGTCTCTACCCCTATGTTAGGACACCAGCTGTAATTATGAAAATTAGTTATCGGTAGAAAACGAAAAAAAATTTGCTCTTCAAAATGGAATTAAATAGACACAAAATTAAAAAAAAGTTAACTAAAAGTTAAATCTACGATCGCAAATTCTTATCATGTGAAAACACACACACATACATAATTTCCAAATGATACATTCTTAAACATATTAATTTATATAGAATTTTTTTGAAAACAGTATTTTTTTAAACACAAGCTGCTTTTTTCTAATTTCTGAAATCATAGAACAGTTTCATGATGGATTAATCTTAGAACAGCAGTTGAGATCCTTCAATGCTTCCCGCTTTCCAACTAACATTTGCCCACCGGGTAAAAGATAAAATACTTTTATCAAAACTGTTATTAAACGCGAGTGAAGTTTTTTTGAATATATTATAAAAATTAAATTAGTTCATTTCCGCAAAAAAGAAAAAAAAAATTACATTCCATGAAAATAATAGCTATGATGTCATAGTTCTACGTCAAAATTTTTAAAACGCATCTGCTGTCAAAGATGCATAATTAATAATAAATCAATACTGGTAAAAGCAAGAATGCGCGATTAAAAGATGTTGATGAATATAGCCATTTATGCTTTATTCATTGCCTACTCGATTTCGAGCTTCAATTATTTGTTGCCTTCAATTATGCAAAACTGAACGGAAACAGGATCATGTTCTTACATGATAATATCTCAAACGAATAATTGTATAGATGCCAAATTTGGTATGGAAGTCTTAATTTTTTCAATGTGTTGTGGTCCAACCAGCGGCTTAAATGTGGGAATCTAAATCAAAAGGTCGACACTATATTATAATTAACTTATTAATAAATACGGAATATGTAATTACCTATATAACTGCAAACATAATACTAATAATAGAAAGATACAAACATAATAATAACAAATGATGCGTTTAATATCAAACATTTCAAAATACGTTAAAAAATGAATCATTTCCATCTAAAGTTTGCTCTCGTAGTTATAGCGAGTTGAAGATTTAGTCTGCATATCGTCGGCCAATGTTACATGTCTCGGTATTTTCAGTTATCATTTTTTCCCCACAACAGCATTGCTCGATCGGTAATGCATAAATGTAACAATTTGTTCTAGTTTAGGAAATTCTTTGAAACGTCTCTCGAATTCGGAGTAAAATTTCATTATTTCATAATAACATTTCTCTTTTTTTTAATGTGCCTCCACTTTCAAATAATTCTTCAGAAATAGTTTTAAAATTTTTCGTCGGTGTTCCATAAATATGTGCTTTTAGTATGTGCGTCTTAGGTCTTAATATAGATGGTCACCCCCCAAGTGCTTTGGCTGTCCGCCGGTTGATCGCGATCGACTTAATGCCTACCCCTGTCTTAGAGCAGTGTTTCCTAAACTTTTGGCATATGTGTACCCTTTATATAATTTTCGCAAAATTAAGTACCCTTCATTAAAAAATAAAAAACAGAGGATGCATTTTAATAACAATCAAGAATATATTTATTTCTTCTATTTTAGTGACATACAAACAATAATAATAAAAAAATTATTCATAATAAAATGTAAACAAAAGTTATATTGTAAGCAACATTTATTTTTATCAATGAGAAGGATGAAATTACTTGTGCTGAGATGAGATAGTCAGAATTTGGTTTTCTGTTTGCTAAATTTTAATCTCAGATCCGGTTCCACGTCCAACAGCCTGTTCTGCTTTTTTTTTTTTTTTTTTGACAATCTCTATAAATGCCGAAAAAGCAACTTCACATCAATATAAAGTTGGAAAATTCAAGATGTATTTCAGAATGACGGAACCCCGTCCACTGTAAAAATCAAAAATTTCTCCGATTTCGGTCACGTGGGGAGGGACAGTGGACCGCAGATGATTGGGTCCTCTTTCATTTTGGACAGAATCACTGGATTTTCCGGGAGTTGACTTTCGCCTCATTTGTATCCCCATCTAAGTCTCATTGCATCCCTTGGGAATATGCGTACTACACTTTGGGAAACAATGCTGTAGAGTATTATCAGACTAAATTCAACTTGATAAATTTTCTCCAAAATCTAAAACATTTTGTAAGACCGTTTATCAAATTTCCTTTTATGTGGTTCAAAAGTTTTAAATTACCATAGACAAAATATGATACAGCCAAAAAATCTATAAAAACAGTTAGACCAATTTTCTTTTTAGTCGATTACAGCAGTCTCTCTTTGCACATATATTTTTTATTCAAGAAAATAAAAACTTACATCAAAGCTATTAACAGCCTTGATTCCCCCTGCAATATCTGGAATGCCATATTCTACAGAAGCATAAAGAGAGTAGCAGCATTAGAGCTCTCTAAATACAATGTGTATATATTCAAACTGTTCAACAAATTCCTTTGGTAAAGTTCACACATTTTTTTTGTTTTTGGATTGACAGTCCAAAACCTTAAACATTTTATCAAATTTCCTTTATTTGGTTCAAAGTTAGTTTTAAATTACCATAGGCAAAATCTGATACAGACAGAAAATCTATCAAAATAGTCTGAACAATTTTCTCTTTAGTCGATTACAGCAGTCTCTCTTTGCACATATATTTCATATTCAAGAAAATAAAAACTTACATCAAAGCTATTAACAGCCTCGATTCCCCCTGCAATATCTGGAATTCCATCTTCCACAGGAGCTCATTTACCGGAAAGAAATGCTCCGATGACTCCGAAATGGTAATTGGCGAAATTCGCTGAGCAGTGCCATCTGCCAATAAACCTTAACAAACGCACTCGCGCTCTCTGGTTCAATTAGCATTAATGTAGCACCGTGTCAAATTTAGAGTAAACATACGAGAAGTGACACGAGGTCCGAAGGCGTAGGCAAATTGGCTTCCAATTCACGTCCTGCCCAATAATGCGGTGGTGCATACCAGATGTAGGGAGGCATGTCATTTCCTGTTTTCTGCCCGAGCAGGCATTCATGGGACCCTTTTACCGATCCTCCCCCCCTGGTGGTGCTCAGGATGCAGTGATGACAGGTTTTGATGTCACCCTTCAAAACGAGAATTGGGTGCCTGTCCAATGCAATCGCCGAATTATCTTGACGAATGAACGAGTGTTACCTTTTTTTCTTTAACGCGGTATTTACATATTTTATAAATAGCTTTCAAAAGATTTTTCCAACGATTTGCATAATTAAAATATATTGCATTTATTTCTATAATGCATTCATGATGATATATTTATGGCAGTATAAAGAGATGCAAAAAACTGAAGTGGTCAACCAGAATTTGCCTCGCCTACTCTCTAATGCAATACACCCCAGGTATCCTTTGCAAGACTATCCGGAATCCGTATTATCCGGTCTAGTTTTCTTTTATAATAATTAAATGAAGACGACAAGGCATCTACTAACTCATCTACTAAGGATATTTCCAAAATCTAAAAACTGTGCGTTTTGATTCTTATCTTAGGGTTACCTTTATGTACATGATAATGGCATAATATCGTAACAGGTCTTAAAAGTCATGAATTTATCATTTAATTAATGTAATTATATATATGAGCACAGTACACTCCTGGGTATCAGATTCTAGACTATCTGGCTTACGTACTATCCCGCTTAATTTTGTTTTATCGTTATTAAATGAGGAAGGTAAGGCGTCTGTTAAGTCGTCTATTAAACATTTTTCAAAACCTAAAAACTGTACGTTTTGACTCTTATCTTAAGATTGCCATTTCATACAATTTATCAGTGAGATATAAAATCAGTTTGAGCACCAATTTTCTTAAGAATTAGGCCTACGATTTACGTTCATGTTTTATTTCTGTTTCTTGCCTTTAAGTTAGGCATTACAGAGTTCATGACAAAATGTACATAAGTTTATATTCTTTAACTTACTTTATCTCTAATAAATTCTTGAAACCTGCAGTGCAGTATATAAGATATCAATACAAATCCATATATTTTAACTCAGCAGATTGCCTTCAAGTGCTTCTATGATTCACAGAACTACTGCTGTGTTCACATTGAGATAAATAGAAGGATTGGAAAATAAGAAATGAAGAAATAGGTAATATCACAGAGAGCTTTTGTATAAAATTTTTTTATCTCATATTGGTGTGCAAAGAAGTGAATTCATAGAACTGCGGTCTATTCTTCAATCACATTAGGTCAAGTATTCGGAAATGTACTGTAAATGTATGTATGTACTTATGGATTATTCAACATCGTGAACAAATTTTTTTAATGAAAAAGCCTATTAGAGTGCAATTTTTACACCAATGAAAAAAATATATTGATATACAAATATAAGAAAATATAATTTGCATTTTGAGTATATTTTTCCCAATTAATTAAACGAAAGTTAACATATAGCTACAACTGCAATTACAAAATCTTATGAAATTTTGTTGTTGTTGTTTCTAATCCGCTATTCCACCTCCATGAAACTAAAGATATCTATGAAATTCAGAAACAATTAAGGATCCCTTAGAATCTCAAAAATATTAAAATGTAAACAATTAAAAATATTATCAAGTGTATTCAAGTCATTCCATTCCCATGCTTTTGAAAGAACAGACTAACAGATAGTCAAATCCTTACCGGATATGTTTCAAAATCTGATATATGACCACACTTTTAAGGTGCATCATATTTTATCCATCTAGTTTTCTTGTTATCGTGTTGATTTATGTTTTGGTAACTCGATTTACACCGAATGGATTTCGCTCGAAATTTGATAACAATCTACAAATATGTAGCGATCACTGAAAGCTTCTTACAGTTTCCTTGTTCATAGATAGGTATAGTGACAAAAGTGTGTTTTTCGTCACTAAAAGTCTGAAGGTCAAAAAGGTCTGAAATGTAGAGATTCATCAAAATCTAGAGTTCGAATGTTCTGATGATCCCAATACATTTTTGTACACTTCTAAATAGTTCGCAAAATCATAACATTTAAAGAAAATAATGCAAAATGCGAGAGGCGTCAATTTGTGTAGCAGAAATATGCAAACAAGTATATAAAAATATTTATTTTAAATATTCGTAGTTTTTTGAAATGTAATTTTTTCTTTTTTTAAAGTAATTAAGCAGGATATATAAATTTTATAGTCAATAAATGACAAAAATCAAATATACTTCGAAGTTATTAAGGAAATATTTTTCAATTGAAATAAATAATAAATTAATAAATAGAGAATTATCATCCTAGATCGTGTGATTTATTATCGTGATTATTATCGTATCCCTGATTGTGTGATACCATTAGGATTCCTTTTATAGGATTATTTGAAGTGAAAGGTCTATGTCAACAAGCTCATAAGCATGCGCGCATTGAAAGAGGAAATTCAAAGCTGCATCAACGAAATTCAGTCACTATCTGAAATGGTCATGGAAAATTTCAACAAAAGAGTGCGTATGTGGCAGAAAACTCGTAAAGTTTATTTATTCTATGTGCTATTCCATACAGTACCCTATCGCGTACTTTCAATAAAAATATAACAATTTAAAGATGAAAAAAAAAACAACACTTGTGTTCTTTATTTAATTAAAATCTTGTGTTAACGTTGCTCAATCATGTAAAGTTCCGTTTTTATTAACCCTAAATATCAGATGTCAAATGTTTTTTAATAAGGTTGCCAACACTTTACTGCGCGAATGGTGGTAAATTCAAATCTTTCGTTAAATTTGGAACACCTGCTATAATCATTTGAGTAGTTTACAAATGATGGGTACTTTTGAGAAAAAATGATTTTGGAAAGAGAATAACAATTCCGATTATCAGATTTAAAAAAAAAAGGAAAAAGGAAGAAAACAAGCTAAAGAATTGAACCATAGAATTTTTCGAATTTGATGTCTTGTCCTTCACCATAAACATGGGTCAAAGACCACATGAACTTGATCCAGTGTTACATAAATCAAGTGATGTTCCAATCAGTACCTACGAGTTAATAAAAAAAACGAATATTTTAAAAAAGTAACCCATTGTTTGCTTTTCTACGGACGAACGCACAAAGATATCAAATTCAAAGAAAGACAATCACGTCCTTGGAAAATTTCACAGCTGAATTGACAATAGAATTTAAAAAATAAATAAAAGATCCTCCTTTTTTTCTTTTTCGATTCTCGGATAATTTTTACATAATAAACAGTAAGTAACGGATTTTATTTTGAATGAGGACAATTTGTATTTTATTAGTGGCAACAAAACACAAAATTTACGGAACAGAAAGGATGAGTTGAACTATTTTCTATAGCTAGCTAGATATTTTCGTCGTGTATTGTTTATTAATAAACTATAATTTAATCCTAAAGCCATTTTTTTTCTCGGGCTTCATTTTTTATTACCATCATAATTATTATGATTCTTATTTTCTGAAAACGAAAATAACCGTTCCATTGCAGACGAAAATTTAAAGAACGATTGACAAGTAACAATTAGACATGTTTAGATCTAGTCACCCTCTGTGTATTAAATAAAAAGTGACAACCCGTATTTATACGGTCATTACATCCATAGAACAGACTTCAGGGAAATAGGATAAAATAAAAATTATTATATAAATAAGTAAAAAATAAAAGGAAACTTATTTTCAGATTCCTAGAGGAAAACATTTAATCAAAATAATCATAGCAAAATGATGAACTTGTTTGACCTAAAAACATAGTAAGATGCTGATAGCTGGATGCTTTATTAAAAAAATATCTTACATTTTGGTTAATGGAATAACTTTGAAATGTTTGCTTATCTTTCTGATGGACTGATTGACCTTCAAAATTGAAATCTGTGAAGGGTAATTTGGTATAGAATTTTGAATTGGCAGCGAATTTCATTGAAATTATAACAAGACCAAATATTCGTGTTTCCATAACTTTGGGAGCTTTTATCTTTTTTAAACGTTTATTTTAGTTTAGTCACATTAACATCCTTTTTAAAGCAACACTAAGAATATTTTGGTTCGGACCTCATAATTTTGAAACTCGGTTAGATGACTAGGCTGATACTTGAGTTGGCTCTCCAAATTTCCAATCCACACCAGAGGAGTTTAACGTGCAAACATGCTTACACGATGGTTATTCGTTGGAACCGGGTCTCGTACCTGAAATCCTCTTATTTCGAAACCGAGACCAGGATACCTCGGCCTCATATCGTTGGAATCATGATATATACAATACTCATCATTGAATTCAAGGACTGCCAAAGTTTCGAGAGTGCTGACATTACACCAGCTGTAATTATAATGCATTATTTAAATTTACAACCCTCGTAATTAACTGTTAATTCCATAAAAACGATGTCATTTGATAGAGCATTTGAGTACAAAAACTAATGTTAAGATTCCATAGCATTTATAATATTGAATTACAAATATAAGACCGAAAATTGAAAATAAATAAAATAAAATAAACCTTATTTTTTCAAAATACTGATAAAATTGGGTATATTTTTTATTATCGAATTTATTTTCTGTAAAAATTTCTAAAACTGTGAATTATTCTTCGTTAAAGATTAATTTTCGACTATATGCAGTGCAGAATGGTTCGACTGAAGGAATCTGTTTACAAGTGAGTTAATATAGTATTATTGGCTTAGTGGGCAGGGGGCTTAATATGCAGAAAATGCAAATTTTATGACGTATTTATAATAAGATTAATATTAATACTTTGTCAAACGAAACTCGCAGTGTTCCTATCTGTTCCATTACATTCACTTAGTTATAAAAGTATTAATAAAAGCATACCTTAAAAAATTAATTTTATCACATTTATTTACTATCCAATTTTTATCGGTTGATAAAATACCATCGGCTTAGTGGGTAAAAGCCTAAATATATATAAAATTCAAATTTCCGGATTTATAAAACTTAAAGTTATTATAAAACTGATGGTATTCCTATCCGTTCCATTACTTTCTCCTAGTTATAACAGTATTAACAAAGAATTTTTAAAAAAAATAATACTTTTGTTTAATTTATTTTCTAATATGGCTTGAGCTATCCATATTAGAGAATAAATTAAACAACAAATTTAACAGTTCTAGCAATTTTTAATAACTAAACAGGCTAGGGTTGTCTATTATACAGATAATTGGTGGTTTTCTGAATAAGCAAATGACTAGAATCGCTCAAATGAATGAGCCAGTCTGCTAAAACTTATTATTAGTCTAGTAGTTATCAAATTCGTACTTATGGAAAAATAAAAAAAGAAATTCTATTAATTATTATTTTACAATAATCTGGGAAAACAGTCCTATTTACACAATAATATTCATTTAATTAATACAATATTTATTTATTTTATTCAAACGTGTTCCTATTTAAATAATTTTGTGTACAAGCACGAATGTCATAAATTTCTGCCACAAATTGAATAAAACCATACATATTTTCACAAATTTATAAAATAAAAATAATAATTAAACAATTACACTAATTTACAAATTTCTTAAATTGAGAAATTAATAAAACAATGTATTTAAATCACCGCTTAGTGTTACAATATACCTGTATCTACAATTACCCGTGATAAAGCGGGGAAATAAGGGAAATATCTTTAAAAAGTTAAAATTTCAGTGAATTTATGCCACTGATTTAAGCCAGTTTTTTTAATAATGCGAGAAAAAAATAAGTGTTCAGTCATCTACACATGCAAAGTTACGAATTGCAACAAGGTTCGAAAAAAATCACTTTATTTCTTCGGAATTCTTATTACGTTTCTGTCCTGTTCTTCGCCGATTCAGTCTTTCAATAATTAGCAGCAATGCAAAAAGGTCAGCGATCCAAATCTGAAAAAAGAAACGAAAAACCAAGTCAAAAAATGAGAATGAAAAAACATAACATTTAAAAAAAACATCTGTATTTATTAAGCAAATTATCGTTTGCACAGATCCGGGCAACTTCCTGCGGCGGAATTTTCGCTTTCTGTAATGACGATTAATAGAAAAGTTCCAAAGTGATTAGAATAAATAGCGCCTTTTGTTTATTGTGCAAAAACTGCGCCAAAGATAGAATGAAACGATGGGTATTACTTATTATTAATGGGGTCATTACAATTCTGTGAGATAAATCTTGTATATTATGAGTGTAAAAGTCGTTAGAAGCGGAGCAATTATATACTGCGATACAGAAAATGTATCTTGAGAAATGCACTCAAAGCATTGTCAATTATAAAGAATAATATATCTGAATATTTCGCTGTTTAAATTCTTTTTAGTTCAAATTATTACTGGAAGTTATTCTTAATGATTAAGAAGGGAAGAATAAACAAAATTAAGAGTTTGATAAATTCGAACATTTTAAATTCTAATTCGTTGGTTTTTTTTATTATTTTGAGCTGTTTAATTTGTAGAACATTTCTTGTTAAAATATCATCCATAATTTATGCTTCTTTTGATTTTTAAAAAAAACGAGATAAAGCCTTGAAATTGTTTTTTTTTTTCTGAATTATTTTTTGTTAGATAGATATGTTTTTATTTTATATCTAGTGGTAATTACAAATAAACTATTCTTAAGAACCAATATAAAGGTTTTCACTCGACTTTTTCGTATACATCCACACTAAGTTGCGCTGTGTTCAATGTCTTCTTATAAAAAAGGAAACAGAGTAGATAAGAATTTTATAATCACTATTCTTTCCTGTTTAAAAATTTCGGATAAATCTATATTTATGATATAAATTTATTGAGTATATAGTTTTATTGAGTGTACATTTTTTAAAAATCTATTTATGTATTTGAAATACTTGATTATAAACTTTAAAAATTAATTTGTCATCTCTAACTAATATGCATTTATTTATATATATCTTGCTATTCAACTTGCGAAATGTGGTTTCGAAGATTTAAAAACGATGCTTTTGTTACAAGGCAAAGGATTGATGACCAAAAAACAACTTAAGACACAAATTTGGAATAATTACTTGATGAAACCATCACTGATGAATAACACAAGCAAGAGTTGATCAATTTGAATTTAAGGAGAAAATTGGGAATATGGTGAAAAACATGGCAACGTTATTTCCAAACACAACAGAATTCTCCCATATGTTCTCAGATAAAGGAACTTTATAGAGTCACTGCCCTGGAATATTTGTCCTTCTCTCCGAATGCTCCAGATGTTGCTCCTTAAGATTACTATTTGCTTTTATATATTTGTATTACTATTTGCTTCTTTTTTCATGTAAAGAGCTTTTCTGGAAAGAGATTCAACCATCACACAGACATCAAAGATCTTGATATCTACATTGCATTGCAACAGTACGTGGAATTTGTTTTCTATGTAGAATTTATTCCAAAAAAGTTAAAAAAATTTGTAGTTTTTCTGAGAATTTTTTTAAATAAATCGATTATTCACATACTCATGAAAAGACACTGATGGTAAATCCTCTGGCCAACTGGCTTTAACATTTCACACTAATACATCCGCGATTGTAAAAGCTACATAACGAAGTTTAGTCGTCTGATTCATTATGTTATTGAGGTATCAAGTGTAGTATATAGTATTGAAAAAAAGATAGGCAGTCAACTTCTTGTTCGGTTACGCCTAAAAATTTAAAAAAAAAAAAATTCAAATGTGAAGGTATCTGGCTGGATTTTTTTTCTTTTAATTTATTTTATTTATTAGATATCGCTTTCATATATTCACGAAAAGGTTTATGATAGTCAACTGGACTAAAATTTCCGAGACAGAGATACATTTCTGGTGTAAAAACTGCATAACAAAATTTATTTATATAAATTATTGAGTTTTTGAAATATCAAGTTTACATGCTCATGTAAAGCAGGGCAGTTAGCAATTTCTAAATTGACTGAATCTAAAATTTCAGAACAGGTCCATGCGACTTAATATGCGACTTAAAAATCAAATTAGGAGAATTAATCATGTAAATTTTTTTATTAGATACCATGTACACCAAAAGAAGAACAGAGAGATCGATAATCACGTCATTGACGAATTTGGAATATATAATATTTTAATATTTTCAAAGTTTAATTCTAATTTAGCCTATTAATATAATTTTTTTCAGGCAGGAAGCATTACAGGTATCGAATCTAAATTTAATTAATTTGACAATAACAATGAAATTTTAATAATATTCAGGCATTTTTTTCAATCATCCGGAACACACAAAAAACAAACTGAAAATTTTGTTACATCGTGAGATGAGTGAAAAATTAGCTACACTATTACATCTTTACAAATATGAAACAAGTCGAATTAAGTAAAAGGTTGTATGTATATAACATTGACATTTAATTTGCTCCTTTATTTTAATTTCATTGCCATTTCTTATTGTCTTTGCTAGTTTATTGTCATTTTATTCTATTGTCATTGCTACTTTTTTTATTCAGTTTGAGCATTTTTTTTACCAAATTTATTGCTGTTATAAAACTCTAGTGCATAAATCGCAATTAAACCAGATGCATCAATGTGGATTTCTCTAATACTAGAAATTTGAATTTTTGTGAAAAAAATACTTTCATTTTTATTTTAATGACACACTAGCCGCCTTTGGCAACCAGCTGGTTCACCATGAGTAATGCGTTCTAAAATGTTTTATTAAATCACATATTCATTAGCCAAAATTTAAGAAATAGTTTAAGGTTACAGTTAAAAGATTCAGTTATTAGAAGTTAAAGAGTCGGTAACTTTATTCGGAAAAACTTTTTGAGTTTAATGCTCTAATAATTTATCGATTATGCTTCCAAAATATTAAAAATGTTTTTTTTCGGTGATATTGCCAAAATGTTAAATAAGTTTTTTAAAAAAAGTGAAAAAGGAAAAAAAAAATTATTGAATTAATGATACAGATATTGCAAACGATTATAGAAATATGCCATTAAGTCGGGATTTCAATGCATATCCTGTTTAAATTCAATCAGGTTTACTGTAAATAAAGATAATTTATGGAATTAATGATATAGATATTGCAAACGATCATAGAATACTTTGCTTTGTATTTATTATTTTAGAAAATATCACATTTTATATTACTTTTATTTTATCCAGTCACGTGCTAAAAGTTGCATTTCTTTTGATTTATTTTGCGATCATAGTTTTTTTTATTCGAACTTCCGGCATTCTTTTATTTTATCAAGTCACGTGCTAAAAACATGGTTAAAATATTTCTTTAAAAATTCGTTAAAAATAGTAGCTTAAGTTATAAATTAAAAAAAACTGATACCGTTAGAAAGCTAATTTATTTATCTTTAGATTGATGAAAAAACCATGTTTGTGAGATAATATTTCCGGAAGTTATAGCTGAAAAACGTCAGAATTTCGCTTAAATTTTAATTAATTCAAATTCTAATTAAAAATTCGAAAAAAAGGGCTCCGAGGTGCACATTCCCGACCTCCAAGGTATACATGTACCATATTTGGTAGCTGTAGGTCCAACAGTCTGGCCTGTAGAGCGCCAACATACACACACACACACACACACACATTGAGCTTTATTATAAGTATAGATTACGACGACTCTATCTCATTAAAAGGTGAGACCCGAACAACGATGAGCTCATTTCTGGTGATGAACGATGAACTCATTCTCACCTTTACCTTGGATTTCCTTCATTAGATTTTTTAAAACATTTATATGAGTGTTGTGTTATTTCTGACCTATTATTTCTGAAGAATATTTTACATAATATCATCAAATATTGTGACCAAGAAGCAGAAAACAGGGAATTAAAATATTGCCGAAAAGTTGTATAACACATAAAAAAGAAACATTTTAATGTAAGAAAATTCGTAATTATTTTTTCTATAGATTAATAAATTAAAAAAATATTAATAAATTTTAAGAACAGGATTTTTTTTATTTATTCTTCATAATATTTATGCCTCTTATATTAAATAAAAATAGCTCTGAAATATTGTACTGTGCATTAGTACCTTTTTCTTTCTATATAACTAATTATGAATAATGTTTGCGTCTCATAAAACAGCGAGTCTTCTTTATTAAATGTAATCATTTCATCTTTCTTCTCACTCTTATTTTGTCAAATTAAACCCATCCTAACGCATGCGCAAAAAAGCGGAGGGTTTTTTCAAACTGTTGTCAAACGGTATTTGACATTACTTGTTATTTGACAACGTGTATTCAATTGAATCAGTTTACTGTAAAAAAAAAAAAAAAAAATAAAAAAAAAAAAAAGTGTACACATTTTGAAAATAAGAATGGAAGTGAAAATCCTACTACTTAGTTAAAGATTGATAAATGTGAGCGATTTAATACTTTGACGGATGCGGTTGAATCCTATAATAAGAATGAAAATTATTATTACAAGTTTAGAATAGGGTGGAATAAAAGAGTATCATGAAAATCAAGGGAAAATATTGTACTTGAATATAATTAATTAAATTAAAAAGACCATTTTCCTCTCAAGATAATACCAAGACAATTTTTGTAGATGTCAACATCAATTTCCTTAAGCAGTTGTTGCTAACAGGATGTAGCTCCAATTGGGGGAATTCGGAGTTACATGTACTATCATGTTGTAAAATAAAAACTTGTTCGTTTGCTGCCAGAAAGATGTAGTTCCAATTATTAGTTCTCTTTTTAACTCAAGAGATGGAGCTGTTTGTCTCATCAGTTTGTTGCAATATAGAGGTAGTCTGTAGAAATTTGGTGCTACTGCCAGTTTTCTACGAACTTGAATAGTTGGCGCTACCTCTTGTTTGGGACAAACCCTTCAATTCCTAAGGATTATCCATATGGTGACTGTTAAATATATTATGTTGGGGAATAAGTTCGTAGCGTTTTTATATATTCTTTGTTTTACAACGAATTTTTTTTGTTTGTTTGACAAAGTGTATAGTATTCATTCGATAGAGCTCTTTCTGCTCTACAAAACTGTGCTTGAGTAATTTAATTCTGTCTTTTTGGTAATTTAATTTTTAATTACTTTTAAGGCTTAGAAATGGAATATCCAGGAGGTAAAAATCAACATTTTCGACACCTGCTCTTCTTCGCTTTTCATTCAGGCCAAAAAACTGCTTAAGAAGCACCTGACATTTGCAAAGAATACGGTGAGGGTGTCATAAGCAAGTCTGCTGCACGGAAATGGTCAAGCCTGACCCCCATCCAAAGAAGACCATGATCTGCGTTGGCGGGGGGGGGGAAGGATGGGAGGGCATGGTGTACTGGGAAATGCTCGAAAGGAATGTCACGGTCACCAAGGAATTCTACATATCCCAGCTACACCGCAAGAAAGAGACTATGCGACTGAAAAGACCCCATCGATAATGCCAAACCATACTCTTTCACGACAACTCCAGGCCCCATGTTGCACAAGACGTCCAAGCCGAGCTCGAAGGGCTAGAATAGGAAATCCTTCAGGACTTCAGGAAGTCCGTATTCTCCGGACCTTGCACCTTCGGATAACCATCTTTTCCGCTCCCTGTCGAACCATATAACGGGCGTTACCTTCGACAATAAAGAGGGCATTAAAAATCAGACCGGGCGATTTTTGGCGGAACGGCATCGACAAATCGTTCGAGAGGTAGGGAGGAGGACGTAAACAGCAACGACAAATACATAATCGATTAATTGGTTGTTATTACTAATGATTTTCTTTAAATAAAAGTCTTTGATAAAAACGCTACGAACTTATTCCCCAACTCAATATTTTTGTGGTCGATTAACTTTATGTTGGAAGCTTATTTCTTGATTTCTGTTACTTTGTCTTTACTTTGACTGAATGATCTCTTTGGTGAACAGCTGAACCCTCAACAGAACATTTTTAATAATATTTTGCAGCAGTACTAAAAAGCGAATTGTTGAATTAAAAAGAAACAAAAACGCTTAATGAAGAATTCGGATAGGCCGCAAAAAGATAGGCCGAAATTCGTATGATGATTCGCTTACATCTGATTGTTGCCATTTGGTAATAAATAATTAGAGTGATTTCTGTGAGTCTTAAGCTATCGTTTTATATGTATACATTATATTGCGAAATTCCAATTTTAAAAACATGGCAATTTAACAGAAGCTTTAAAAAAAGGACGAATCTCCTTCATTTTGAAGTGATTAGATTCTGATGCAGTAGTTCAAACTTTCTGGACATCCGCTATAATCATTTCTTTTGTAGCAATTTAAACTTAAAAAGATATAGGAGAAAAAAAAACCCTCGAAAGACTCTTTTAGTCCCAAGTGTTCGCTTTGTAACCAATGCATCATTCTGTAACCTTGTTATTTTTTTTCACCTTGCTATCCTTCATGCGAGTCATTTCGTAAAAAAACAGTTTAGCCAGGTGCCATTAAGGGGCAAAAGCCCCCCTCATTTCTGGACAATGCAGCCCGTAATTTGGGACCGCCGCTCCCTTGTAATAGAAACGAGTGCCGCGCAAACTGGATGAGACGCGCTCAACTGCTAATGGACTCGGGAGAAGAGATGCAGGAATTTGGCGTGCTTTCGCTCCATAGTTGGCGTCATTGGGAATGACTTTTTTTGAGTTTGGAAATAAAAAAAATGCCCAATAGATCAGGATTCTTCATATTTGAATACAAGTTTTATGAATTTTTTATAGACGATAAAAAAAAATCATATTCTGAACCCCTGTTTCTTTCAAAAATTTTGTCTTTATCTTAAATAGGGAAATATGTATAAAATATAAGCGTTTCTGTCAAAAAGAATTATATTGTCTGTATCCATCCATTGCTCAAATAGTTTTTAACATGTGGAGTTTCTTCTGGAAGTCTAGTAACAGGAATCGGTATTGCTGTATGGGCAATAAAATCATTCTTCCTAAATCATGCGTTTAGGAAAAAAACCTAAAAAAACTCTGGAGTAAGTAGGCAAAGGTCGAATGAATTCTTTATTTCAAAGTTATTATCTATCTATATAAACTGTTAATATTAGAAACAGTCAATCTTAGGGCTTGAAGATCCCTTTTCAACCCTTAATTTCTAAGATGCTGTAGTTATGAGAAAAACTTTAAAAGTTTTTCATCTCAATTATTACCAGAAACTAGACGATAACAAATGTTTTATGCAGAGCAGGGCTTGCTCTTTGGAAATAATAATCACATAGTAGTAAAATTAGTTTAAATTTATTAAACACATCAGGCGAAGTTCAGACCATCACTTGGGTCATTTAGTGAAAGGAAAGAAAATTTTAATTAACACAGGAGGAGTTCAATCTGCTCCTCTCCTTCTAGTTGAACCTCTTGGAAAAAGAATTACATTTTATATCTAATCGTCTCTGACGTCATGACAAATAAGCAACAAGCACGAGATACAATGACGTCAGATACGGTTAGTCGTCAACACAGATAACGCATGATTAATAACATTGCCAACATTAATGAGGCTCTAACTGGATTGATTCCTCATCTTCAATATTAAAAAAGCTAGAGCGAAATGAAAAATTTAGCCATCTCCCATTTCCACACCCTTTGAGCTGCTACGAATGTCCGAGACATTTCTAACATTTCCAACTACAGTCCAAACGTAATTACTCTAGTTATTCTATACAAGATTACATTGATAACCACTTGAAATTCTTCTGGATAGATAAAGCGTTTCGAAAATGTAATGCCGAATTTTCCCACCAGGTTAATATTAATCGAGTTACATTTAACTAAAAATTTAATTCTTCACAAGATATGGACCTTTTATAGCTCATCATCTCATGTTCAGCTTGTGTTTCTGAATGGTATAATAACCGTGAGGCCAAGGGTTTCTATTCTTCGAGGGCCACTTGGTGACGAAATGATAAGATGATCACGTTAGTTTTAAAAGTTAAATGTAATGAATTACAAAAAAATAATGATCATGATTTGCTGAATCAGTACTGATGACCAGGGGTGAAAATATCATACTATACTCTGGCTTTATCTATCTTCACTATGCCACAGACATTCTTGTGATTGTTGCGAAAGTGGAGAGAAAAATGCTCCAGGCTCTCGTTACTTTTTACACTTTATCCTTAACTTTGCACTTTGTTACATTTTATCCTCATCGAAAATTTCCGTTTCTTCAAACTCAATTTAAGAAGCGTATTGACCTGTTTCAAAAATATTGTTCAAATTAAAGGATCCGTTGCTGATGAAGCTCCTTCAAGAGTTAAGGCCTAACATCATTACTGTCTAAGAATGTTTTAAAATTATTTCATCAACTGATAGTTTGTAGTATACATCAATATAGGCGGGTTTATTTCGTTATTTAATAACAATAGGTATGAAAATGAGGTATTGCTTAGTACTGAATAAAAGGAATTCGTAAAAGTTAACAAATATTAATGAGCATTTTTAAAAATTATTATATTGGATTATTTTCCTTCTTTCATTTGCTAGAACTGAGCAATCTCAAAGGACATCTTTCTTAAAATCTTCATCCTGAATCATCCTGATTTTATAATTTAAACATTAAGGAGCTCTGATTTAAGAGTTTAGAGCCACAGTTTACGATTAGTTTCGGATTAGAATCGATTCTTTCCATGATCTTTATTAATCAATCCCCTCCCCATACAGTGAACATTAAAATTTTAAACATCATCAAAACACATGAGCACATTTTGCTGTATCTTAGACAGATTTTTATTACCGAATTTTAAGGATAATTAATTTTGTATTAATATTAAGATTTACAATCTGTGGAGCATCGTTCCTTTAGGTTAAAATATTAGGTATTAAATATGAAAACTCCTTTTGTGTTATTGCATATATTTATCATTTGTATATATCAGTACCATTTATACAAATTTATGACTATCACGGTACAAAATTATCAATTGCAATTACCAGTATCACTTGTTCAAATTTATCATTTGCATGTATCACAACCAATAGTACAAATTTAACAATTGTATGTATCACAATGAGTTGTTCAAATTTATCAATTGTATGTATCACAATCAGTTGTACAAATTTATCAATTGAATAGATCACAATCAGTTATACAAATTTATCAATTGTATATATCACAATCAGTTGTACAAATTTAATCAATTGAATCTATCACAATCAGTTATACAAATTTATCAATTGTATGTATCACAATCAGTTGTACAAATTTATCAGTATTGCTATACTCAATTATCAGTTGCGCAAATTCATCAGTATTACTATACAAAATTATCAGTTGTATGTATCAATATCAGCTGTACAAATTTATCAGTATTACTGCACAAAATTATCAATTCCATATATCAATATCAGTTGTACAAATTTATCAATTGTATGTGTCAATAACAGTTGTGCAAATTTGTCAGTGTTACCTTGTAAAATTATGATAGGAAAGTTTTCATATATGCAGGGCAATCATGGCAGAAAATAATTTATTTACACAACTTTAACATATATTTAACATTGAAGACGCCACATGAACAACACAACACACAACACTTAAAAAAGGGTCTAACATAATTCTAACTCCAATCTAATTTTGCGCATGCGCAGTTAACTAGCTTCTCTTCTAAAATTCCCTAAGGGATTATCGTAGACTATCGTACAGCAAGAAGGTAGAAGAAATTTACTATGATGTTTCATTTTATCTTAATACTGTGATACTCAATTTGTAGTATTAACCCTGAACCTTGAGTTTAACAACTCCTTATTTAATACATAATTCATTATTATTACCACTTTGCTTTAATCACTCATATCACGCAATTATGAAGTAACTGAACATTCCATTATAAAATTCCATCTTTAGGAACTTGAAACTAGTTTGAAGTATATAGCTTTTTACTAAAATTATGAAATAATAGATCAGATATTTTGATATGATATATTTGTGTGATATTGTCAGTCAGTGGCGTAATTTAAAACTAAATTTTTGAAGAAAAATGTTTCACAAAACTTTTAACTATTAGGTTGGTGCGTATGAAATGTCGGATTCTCTTTACATGCGGACGTTTGTCTCCCTGTTTTCGTTATACTTTTGCCTTTGGCATAACCTCATTCATAATCGTATTGTCCATTGCCAGAGACTCATTTCAGCAAAATAGGTTTTCTCGAAGGTCTTCCCTTTTGTTATTTCTTTTGAGTTTATTGCCGATATGAATTCTGCCGACATTCGCGTCATTTTCTTATATGAGTACAAACTTGGTAATAGTGCTGCAAAAGCTGCACGCAACATAAACCAAGCGTTTGAGGAGAATACGGTTAACGATCGGAAAGTGCAGCGTTGGTTCGAAAAATTTCGGACTGGCGATTTTTCACTGCAAAATGAGCCGCGCGGAAGACCCAAAACGTCTGTGAAGAATGATGACCTGAAGGCTCTAGTGGAAGCGGATCCAGCCGTATCCACGAGGGAACTTGCTATCAGGATGAAAGTTGACCATACAACGATATTGAGACACCTTTCTGAGATTGGCAAGGTTAAGAAGATGGACAAGTGGGTACCGCAAGCACTGACAGAGCGAAATAAGCTGGAACGAACTGGAATATGAAGTTTTGCAGCATCCACCATATTCACCGGATCTCTCGCCGACCGATTTTCATTTTTTCCAGCATTTAGAGCTGTTTTTAAGGGGCAAACACTATGAAAATGAAGACAGTCTAAAAAACTCGTTATCAGAGTTTATTAATTCTAAAGACCAAAATTTTTTTAAGACAGGCATCTACGCTTTAAAATCTCGTTGGGAGAAGTGTATTGAAGCGAATGGAGAATACTTTGATTGAATAAACAGCTTTTGAAGAAAGATATGCAGTTTTATACAATCACTTAAGAATCCGACATTTCATACGCACCAACCTAATATTTTTCAAAACGCCCTTCTCTTGTATATATTTAATGAGAAAATTTGAAGTTTGAATTTTTTCTGAAAAAGAAGCTTTTTTTCAATTCCTATTATTAATTCACACGCTACTTATACATAAATATTTATTTCTTCTTGCATACAGCCAACCACCCCGCCACCACTGATCGTAGCAGTATCGACAGGATTTGTTGTGGTCGACTGCTGTTATTTATATATACTGTTCAAGTTTTCAGTTGCTAAAACAATACTTTTTATTCATCCACTCGAGTTCAAATGCATTTTTTAAAAACTTTTGGTGGATGACACACGATGTTAAAACAATTTTTTAAAAATATTAATTCATAAATTAAGTTTAATAAATTTTTAACACTTTAAATAGAGTTTTAGCAGTTTGTAATAAAAGTTGTAATCAACAGGCAGTAGCTCAATCGATAAAATGCAAGGTTTTGTATTTTTTCACATGAAGAATGCGAGATGAATTGCGAAAATCAATAATTATTTAATAAAAAGTAACTAAAATAGAAATTTTCTTAGTTGACCTATGTAGGTATTGAATTAAACAATTATTTTTATAATTTGTTAAGCAGAAAGTGTATTATGTTTTATTTTCTAAGATTAAAAGGATGTTTGAAATGATAATTGTCAAGCCATTAAACTTTCTTTCTCTTTTCTCTTCTTTTTTTTTTCCAACTCCACGTCAATTGCTCTATAAAATCTAATTATCTATTCTAATGAACGGTTCCTTTTGGTTTCTGTTTTAATCAGCTGATAAGTTTTAGAATTTCTACGCTAATATATTCCAGAAGCTGACTCGTACGTTTCGCTAATTACTGGTAATTTCTTGAGATGGTAATTACCTTCGATGAAGTATTTGTCCTGTTATGCTCCCATGGAATAATAAAACTGATTATTATAGAAGGGGAAATGACCTGTGAATTAACCGTTTTACTAATTTTTTTTATATCGCAAAGTGATAGAGATTTTTTTGTCACTTGGTTTTCTGAAAGTTTTTAAAAAAATCAATCTTATTTTTTTATAGCAGAGAAAGTTAGGCCTCCCGAGAAATATATGATCTTTATATGCTCTATTTAACATTTTTAATTTAATAAAATGCAGTTTTATTGGAAGTTTATGCTGAATCTTGTAAATTTAAACTGTTTTGCTCTTTCTTTCTTTTTTTATTTCGCAAACTAAAAATAAAATAAAATTTGTCGATTTTTTTTTTTTTTTTTTTTTTTTTTTTTTGATTTTTTTTTTTTTTTAAGTTTTTTGTTTTTTTTTTGTTTTTTTTTTTTTTTTTTTTTAATTTTTCTGCATTTGATCTTTTGAATAGGATTCAGATTATATTAGGTTTATTTATTATTTATGTTTTAAATCTAGACACTTTTTTTATAACAAAGAAAGCTAGGTTTTCCTGAAAAATATAGGATCGTTATACGTTTCACTTAACTATTTCCGATTGTAAAAACACCATTGTATTGAAGACTATATTTTTAAAGTTAAGCTTACCATTTGCAGGTCTTTTTAAGTAATAAAGAATAACATTATTGCAAAAATATTAGTTATTTTTAAGTTTATGCTTAATCTTATAAATTTAAGACTTTCGGTGATATGTATAATCTTTATACGATTTATTTAAAATAGCATTTTAATTTAATAAAAGGCCCTTTCATTGGAGATTATATTATTTTAAAAGATAAAGCTTTCCATTTGCAGATCTTTTTAAGTAATAAAAATAATATTATTGTAAAGAATTAACAAGCTTGTGTTTCATCATGTAAATTTAAGTAAGTTTCATTAGTTTATTTGAATCTTCTTATTTAAGATGCAGAAAGCTTTCCTTCATCTATATTTATACATGGTTATTGATAAAGTACTTTTAAGCCTTTTAAATTGAAAATGGCGTCTGATTCAGCCAGCTAAGTAACGTGTGCTTAAGGTCACTATGCTGACTTTTTTTAGTGGTAACACGCCATAGCGGCAACAAGGATTTTACAAACTAAAAAAGAAAGTATATTGATCAAAAAGTCCTTTTCGAAAAATGACGCTATGCCATAACAAAAACGCACGAAAACTGTTATGGAAATATCTGTAAAATTAGAAATGCTCTGTGGCTTGAGAGTTTGTTGCAAAATCTCCTCACGTGTAAAAAAGAAGAAGAAAAAAAAAGGAGGTTACTTTTTTGTATGCGTTTTAGTAGCAATCGGCAGTTTTTGCTCGATGGTAATGAAATTTGGTACTCATGCTCTTTAAGAAAAGAGAAAAGTTTTAGGCTTTGTTCATTATAATTGAGATAACTCGTAATTTGATAATCTTATATGAACTCTCAGCGTTGGGGTTTCTGACCGCGTGATATAACCCCTAAATAGAAATGTACACTCCAGTGTGGAAGTTCTTTTCTGGCTTATGAACTTACCACCACAATCTGGGACAAAAATTTTGATATCATTGATCGATTGATGTGAGTAGCCGAAATGGTTGAAATCGATTGCATTTTTATTCTTTCAAAAGGAAATAAAAAAGCATTAACATCCTTGCTATCTATTAAGTTTTACTATAAAAAAACAATTTAAAATATTCCATGACTTTTCCTTATCCTTTACTCTTAGTAATTAACGGTTAAGTAAATAGTAATTAAACATAGCGATTTACAAAAAATCCTTAACGTTGCATTTATAAAAAATTCGTATTCGAATTCCCCCCAACCCGCATCCTTTTTTTATGATATTGAACCATGCTGCAGGCTGATTTAAAACATCCAGTGCTTGACTAATTCTAGCTTTTGTTGGAAAGTTATTTTTTAAATTCATTCATTTGTTGAGGTTATTTTCATACATCACTCAGATTTTTACGCTCAAAAATTTTGGATAAAAAGCATTTTGAAAAAGAATTATATTTTTATATAGCCCTTTATATTAATGTATCTACTGTAATTCGAAAACTATAATTTTTATTTTTAACAAATCAGCAGGAATAATCCTCAAAACTTTCTCGTTTACTTTCTAATAAACTTGTCATGACAGAGAACGCCTTATACGACATTGGCGTTTAATACCTGCGAAATATTAACTTTTGGCGAGAGTTTAGTATTTTCACTGAATGTATGATGCGGTCCTTGGCGAATGTTTGGGCTATTAATCAGTAGCATGAGGATAACAGTATACGAAAATCGAATTCCTGTTTCCGATTTTCCCCCCAAGTGATTGAAACTAAAAATTGACACAGACAACATGTGTAGTTCCCATCCAAAAATCTCATGCCAAATATTATATAATTAAATCAATATATTCTTGAATTATCGTGTTTACATGGATCTGAAACCGCAGATCGACAATTTTGAACCAAATTCAACATGGCTCTTATTGGATGGCTCAAAATTTGCTATATGTCCCCTTAGCTACATTTACACTATGTACCAAATTTTATCTACATATCTCTATTCATTTGGTAATAATCTCATTAACTTATATTCGAACGAAAAGATTTCCGTTAAACAAATTTTACTCGAAATTTTATAGAAATCTGCTAATTTGAAATTAAGGCTTTATACAAAATTTATCCATCTAGCTGAAAACATTTTTTTATTTTCTTTGTCACATACAGACAAACGGATATTTTCCAAAAATGTATTTTTCGAACTCAGAGAAGTCTTAAAACATGGTGATTTGACAAAATCTCTGAGTTCGAATTTTTCGACGAAAACTATATTTTTTCTATATTACGTGTACGAAAAAGTAAAAACAAAAGGATATCTTAAATGGAATTTTGAATTCGTTTCTGTCGCCAAACATTCTGTAATCACATGCATTTTAATGATAAGATGTTCATAGCTTACCCGAAAAAATAATTACCCAAATGGTCCCCCTCTTCCCTTTATTCGAGTACTCGGTATTCCAGTGTAATTCAAAAGAGAATCACTTACGAATATAATTTGCACCTTCTTTCAATAATTTTGAAGGAATTTATGCATGTAATATGAAATATCTAACGTATGAATTGAAAAAAGAAATTATAAAAGGTGATAGGCCTTTGCAAAAACTTTTAACTGTCAAGGCTATATTCACTCGATTAAGAAACTCTTCCATCACGCTATTCTGGTTATTAATGCATCGGGTTACATCACATAAATGTTTTTTATTTCACTGTTGCAACAAAAAACACATTATAACGTTAAGTAAGAAATTTTTCCTCAACTTTTTTTTAAAAACTGTAATCACTCTATCATTCGATGGCTTAGAGCGATCATGTAGGGGATGGCATTGACCATTATTAATGCTCTGCTTGGAAAAAAATTGGTACCATTCTAAGAGCAAACTGGTTATTACCAAAAAGATAATTCGAGGATTTTCAGGCGATAGGTTTTTCCTTTAAACAATTGTGAGAATTGAATTTTGTTGAACTTCGAGTGAAAGAAGTCATTAAAAGTGAACAACACTAGAAAAACTAGAAGCGAGCATTTCTATAAATTGTTAGAAATTTTGCCCAAAGGAAAATTCGTATCCTTTCAGGTATTCTTCTTGAACACTAAGTGATCTAATTGCTGAAATTACACCTTAGGATTTCGAAAAAAGAAGTGTCGATTGGATATCCAAAAAAGGTTTTGTTTCTTCGATAGAATTTCTTCAAGTTGTTTTAGTATCTCATTGTTTTGTCCAGCAAAACTACCCGGGGGTCATACAGTATTTTGATTTCAACTAAAATTGGAATGGTGATGAAAAAGAAGAAAAAAAACCAACCCTGCTTATTATGTGTTAAAAAGTGTTATAAAGCTGCTTAGGGTTCAAAAAGATTTTTTACCCCCAGGATTTAATTTGTCATCTGTCTAGCTTATGAAAACTTCTATAATTAAAATAAAAACCAGGATTGACGGTGTCCTGGCCTAGAGGTAGCATGCCTTTCTTGTAAACAGCTCCTCCAGGTTTCGAGTCCTGGTTCGGGCATGATTACCCATTGTTCTGTCTGTTAGGCATGTGAAAGAGCACCATGTAAAAAGGGCTTGTGTAAGCGAGTATGTGAGTGCCATCTTCAAGTAAACCAGAAGTCGGACTTTTAGCCTCGGATGCTCAGTGGTCTTTATTCTCAGAAGCTGCTACACAAAATCTCGGCTTGAAAATGCTGCCTTCGCAGCGGGCTTATCTATGGCAAGTGCCACAAGTAATAACAACAGAACCTTGAATATTTCAGAAAATTAATCACACATTATCAATTTAATTATATCGACTCGATTTTAAAGTATTATTAAGGTTGTTTTTGGGACGGATTTAGCAATTTTGAATGCGGTCGAATAAAAATAATGAGTAAAATGTGGTGGTGAAAATAAATGCTGAGTAGAAAGTATTTGCACCATTGATTCAGAGTAAAATACAAAGGGATTTCGCTATGAATCATCCAGTTAGGTTTTCTTGCTTATCTAAAGTCTTTATTGTATATTGTCCTTATTTCTTCACATAATGTATTCTTTCGATAATAGTTATGTAATTGTATTTTAAAATATAAAATGAAATTTGAATATTTTAAAGAATAAAAATTAATGGAACTAATTATAATAAAAATTAATGAAATCTTCAATCACAAATTTCAGGTTGTCGTGTGTGAAAATTTTTTATTATTAGTTTTCTTAATTAATTACGTCATTTTTTAAAAATTAAGTCAGTTTTTCTAGCTGATAAACACAATTTTAGAACTCGATATAGTTAAAAAAATTAAAATGATAATAATAATAAAAACAATTTTTTAAATATCGACACATGTGTTATCTGATAGTTTCGTGATTGTTTCATACGAGTTTAAACTGGTGAATGACCTAAATTAATTAAGACAATCAGAAAGAATTCTGAGGAGGAATAATTTGGAAATCAAGTTGTAATTTTAATTGGCGATAAACCGCCAAATGGGGCAATCTTCTGTATTCTAATAATCCTAAAGTTGAAAAACGGTTGCTTCAAAAGCGATAAATTTCCAATTTGTTGACATCACATTTTTAGGCTTCAAAAACCTCAAACCAAAACAACATCAACATAATAATGCATGTCACATGATGATAAAATAATATATATTTAGTAGTAAAAATGTGATTAAAATATTTGAAAATATTCGAAATTATACTGTTTTAAAATGGAGTAATATAAAAGTACAAATGCACAAAAGCTATGTTTATGCTTTCGGGGATCATCATGAATTTCGGTTGAAGTTTAATTCATTTCTGGATCAGAATGTTTAGCTTATATTACTTGTTATAATCATTGCTCCCGATAAATGAGCTTAACCAACCGAATCTACGCACATGTTTTATGACGCATATTGATATGTTATGATAATATGTTGAATATTTTAGAAAAATGTCTTTGTATGAAAATGTTTCAACCATTTTGAATTCACTCCACTAGAAATACCAAACTATTTGATTCCAAAGATGAGTTATCCCTTTTTTGCATTCTATATAAAGCTATATCCAATATTTTTATAATAATAGACCACTACAACCAAATCTTCGACAAAATTGGTAACAGCTCATGCAATCTATTGTTTTCACATCCATGAGGATTGCTAGAGAACTCTGCCAATGACTACATATAAGAATTGTAAATATACTAAGCAAATAGACATGCCGTATCAGTTATAATCATAGACTGCCATTATTAAATTTTATATCCTTGTCCAGAAAATTTTTACTCTTGCGAGAGACAGAAAACCTTATAAAATTTTGTCAAAAATTTTGTGAAAATAAATCTGGTAGAATTTTCTAAAACTTTATTAGAATTTCTCACAATAGTGAAACGAGCTGATTACGAATTATAATAGAGATTAAAAATACTGACGGCTATTTTATGATTAGAAGTATTCGTCATTCAGAGTCTTTTTTTTTTCCGCACTGTAAAATCCAACTGATTTGGAAACGAGAGACTCATTTTATGTCGAACAACAGCGAATTCTTAATTGAAATTCCTCTATGATAAGGATATTCAGAAAGGAACATTTTTTAACTTTAATATTATTATCGTTTGACATTTAATTATAATTATCTTCTCAAGTTGTAATGTGTTTTTTTAAAACTTCTAATGACAACTGCATTTTGTCGTCACGAACCTATGAAATCTAAACAAAGGAAAGAATTCTAAACAACAAAACACAAGGCAGCGACACTATTTGATGAAAAGTCGTTTGCTCTTTACATACAAAGAGAATGACTGCATTGAATTTTTCTTTGTCTCAAAATGAAATAAAATTCTTTTATAAATGCAGTTATTTCAATTTAAGGCGTTTAATCTGTAATCGTATCAGAACAATGGAAAAAGCACTTTTCAGAATGTTCAGACGATTCTGTTAGGATTCAGAACTTATTTATGAAGCAAATAAATTTAATTACATTTCTTTTATTATTATACAAAAAAGTAGCTTTTCATTGTAATTATTTTTATTTTTCAGACTTATATTTATAATTCTTTTTTAAAAATTAAAATTATGGAATTTGAAAACGGATTTTTTTTCTCAAATTCACTATTAGGTGCCAAAAGATGAAAATAAACATTTGATTAAATTTATCGATTTACTAAAGAATTCCGAAAGTGTTAAAATTGTGTATTGTCAAAGCAAATGTGAAATTTGTAATTCTAGTACAGCAAGTAATCGCGAATCATTAAAAAATTAAATTCTTACTTAAAGGAAACTTTTTAACAAAAATATTTAAGAAAACTATTTGTTAAACGGGGAAATTTACTTAGCTTTTAATTTATAAAGCATTACTACAAATATTTATGAAACTTAAAAGTCTTTTTAAAAATTTCATTACCAAGTATATCTTATTTCATAGCAGAATTAAATTAAATCAATCAATGAATTGATAATCAAAATTTTAGTACATTAAAATACTGCATTGTCGCTAAGAATCTTCAAGTGTACTGTATTTTCAAACTCTAGCTTTCAAGAACATAAATATAAAATCCATCATAAAATTTCATCTTTTCATACATAGTCAAATTAGATAAAAGTATGTGAAAACGAAGTTTACATTTAGCTCCGAAATTTTGCTTTCATTCATAATTAACGAAATGTTTAAAAATTGTTCGATTTAAATTTTTAAACAGATTTAATGTTGTATCATCCTAAAAAATTGGAGGTTAAATTTTTTAAAATATTTATTTTGGTTTCGGAATGATTTTAGGAAAAATTACAAAGCAGTTTTAACTAACAGTTAATAGTTGAAATTTAGAAGGAATTAATAGAAAGTATAAAGATGGAGACAAATTTATATGTGCTAACGTTAATGGATTTATTTCCTTAATTTTTTATCCTTTTTTTATATTAGCCTTCTCCAGAACTAATTGTTATTCTATGTAGTGAATAATAATAACAAAAATAATAACGAAACAATTTAAAATACCTCAAGTTTAACATTATTTATTTCATCATATTGATTTCCTTCAGATTAACTTATTTAAATTATTCAGCCTTTATCCATTTGTATCCAGATCATGCAATTCAGTAACGTGCAAGTGCGAAATGATTGCACACAATGCTATCTGTTCATTTCTGAAAACATATTCTCCCATCTAAAAGGATTAAAGATTTAATGGGTTATGGATTTGGCTGCTAGGCTTATAATCATGGTTCCAAATTAATTTAATATTTATCATAATTACATTAATGTTATATATCATACTTAATTAACATAATATATCATAGTTAATTAACATAATATGTCATAGTTATATTAACGTCCTGTTGTTAAGTAACACTGTTACTATTTTGGGACGGACCACGTGATTTTGAACTGCTGTCAGATGACGAGGACGACACCTGAGCTGGTACTCCCCTTACCACACCACACCATCGGGAGGAAGTTTGGCCTGATTGACTTAACGTGCAACAGACCCCCTTACACGATGCTACATTCAAATGCAAATCTTTTATAAATATTTGTCGGATTTCCAGTGTAATAAAAGAGTTAAGACCTTGTAATCTTAGAAGAAATTCAATCTCATTTTCTGATAGATGATAATATCACAAATCAGGAAGAGAATATGTTGGTTGAATTTGGTAGGATCGAACCGGTAACGTTTCGTAGCCGAGTAAAAACACCATTCTCCAACAGCACACAATTATGTCTTGAAGTTGTTAACTAGCTTGTAAGCTTCTCCACAAGAAAATAAGCTTAATTAGGGCTTATAAACCTGAGACAGATTCAAGTTCTCTATCAACACAAGCTAAGATATACAAAGATTGCCTAGATATCCAAAGATTGCAAAGATATCCAATGAGAGAAATCAATTAAAGATAAATTGATGGTAAAAAAAATAAAATTCTTCTATATTATTTCTTACATTCGGCTGTAAACATGATTAAGTAAGTACTCATACACTGAAATTTCAAAAAGTCACAGAACTGGAAGAGAAAATTAATCTGTGATAGATTCTAGTTCTTAGTTGAGGCAAGCCAAGACAACAGTAATGAGACAAATTAGTCAATTTTTCAGCATGTGTCGTACTCCGAAATGTGCTGGATAATATGCTTCCATATTATCGTTTACATTCAGTCATAGACATAAGAAAACACACTGAAATTTCAATAGGTCGTAGAATTGGAAGAAGATATTTTGGATGTGACAAATTCAAGTAATTAGTTGGGGCAAGCCAAGATAAGAGCAATGAGGAAATTAGTCAATTAATCAGCATATGTCTTACTCCGAGATGTACTGGATAATATGCTTCCCTGTTTTCTTTTATTTTCGGTTACAGGCATGACTAAGAAAACACTTACACTGAAACTTAAAAAAAACACAGGCTGGGAAGAAAAAATTACCATAGAGACTTTCAGCCTATGATAGATTGAAATTCTCCATCAACATAAGCAAAGACAAGAGTAACAAAAGATTAGAACAGTGAGGGGAAATTTGAAAGATTATATGCTTCCATATCATAAGTATTAAGACAGATGTCTTAACAGACATAACTATGTAAACACTGATGCTTTGGAAATTCAAAATGTCGCAGATCAAAAAGAGAAGAACATTAGCTTAATGCTTATTAGCCTGTGACAGATTCAAGTTCTCCAAAGCAAAACAAGAGCTCCCAAAAATTAGCCCAGTGAAAAAAATCAATTAATGATAGAGCATGCAGACAACCAATAGGGTAAATAATATGCATAAAATATAAAATGGCACAGTGAATATCTAAATGCAGCCTTGCAATTTCCCTTCCACCCTCTTTAAAATTATCACCGAAATCCTCAGTAGACTTATCACCAATTCCAAGAAACAAACCCCTATCATTAACAACCCATCTTGTAAAAAAAATCATTTCCTCTTGATAAAAATCAAAATAGCATTCATCAATGTCATTGCCACCGAAGAAATAAAAATTTACTAAGCCTTCGGGTTTCATCAACTCTGCCTCTCGGAAAGTCACAAAGAAAAAATTCCTCGCACTGCTGAGTTATGATCGAACTTGATGGAACACTACCTTGCAGTCACAAAGACACCATACAATAAGCCAGGCCGTTCCATCCGGGGTGTTGCCTGCCTTGTCAATTAATAAAGCAAGATTCGTTCAATTAACTTAGGCTGAAACAGCGCTTTCTACATAAATCAAACCTCGTTTTAATTAACCCGAGGTGTGCTTGTGTTTAAATGATCCACATGTCGTCAATTCACGCCCAGCGAAGAGAAGCGGTTCCATTTCTTTGTGATTTTTTTTAAAGGCCTCTTCTACGAAAAGGTAAAAAGCAGCAGATTCTTGTGGAAGAGCATGAGGAAGTGGACTCAATTACTGCACGGAAGTGATTCCTCCTCATTTATCAGGTTAAGTTTAATTACCTACACAAGTGCTCCTTGAGAAGCATGTCGTCGGTTATATGATGATATTAATTATCGCCTATTAAAGGTATTGATTGGTATTAGCATGGAATTGATCTTCCTTTGCTTCTATATGAGGAAGGAACATAAATGTGTCAACACTGCTCCAAATTTTCTTGTTTTCCAGATTGAGAGTATCCGTTTGTATGGAATATTGTTTCTCAGTTATGAGGAGCATTTTTTACGGCTTCAATAAAGAATTAATTCTAAAAACATCTATGCAATAAAAAAAAGCAGAATGTATGTATTAATTGAGTTCATACCCAGGATAAAATTGAAGAAAAGGATTGAAACTTCCTTTTCGAGTTGCGTACTTCTCAGCACATAATTTTAAATAGATTTCTATAGGAAGATTGCATATCGCATTGGTTCTCATGAAAAAACTTCGGGAACATTTTTTCATTTCTCCATCGATGGTCTTTTGAACTTAAACCATCCTTCGCTCAAAAGTTCACACACACACACACACACACACACACACACACACACACACACACACCGCGCTCTTGCAACCTTTTTGTCATGATATCTTGTGAACAGGTTAATTTGAGTAACTTTAGTTAGGATTTCCATAGGCTTGGAATATGTTTTTAGAAATGTAAAAATATCGGACGAGTTCGCAAAAAATCCATATGGCTCAAATGGGGTAGAAATGGTGAGAGTTGAAATGGTCAAATTGCTCTAACTTTCATAATACTGAAGATCGAAAAAGAGATCCAATTAGCCTAATTAGCATCTCAATAAGACGAAAAATTTCATGTTAGAAGTTTTTCTATAACTGCAATGCCTTAGAGCTAAAAAGTGGCTTTTAAGTTCTAATAATGAACGTTTCTAACATGAATAGTAAATGCAGCCAAGTAGTATCCTGAGTATGTAGGAATCTACGCATGCTTTCCAGTTTACCGAGAGGAATGTTTTGGTAATTTTAAAAGTTCAATATGGCGCTGCCGTACCGAATGAAGATGACTCGCCTAAAATAAAACTTCCTGTTCATTCCCAGATTCGGTAACCCTTAATGGCACATGCGTCGAGATGCGTTTATTTTGTCTTAAAAGGAGATAAAGGACAGATGTCCCTATTTCTTGTTAGTAATAGGGTAAACTCAGATTATTCAAGGAAATAGGCGTCGTAATTACCATTTATGTTTCTGCCCATCACCCTCTTATTGAGGTACAAGCATCGAAAAGTGATGGTTTCGATATCTTGAAATTCTTGTACTCAGCTGGATTTTGGTAAAATTTCCTTTTGAAAGCATTTATGCTGGGAAAGACGGCATTCTTCTTCTTACTTTCACCTTGGTCATGGTTTAACTAAGTACTTTTAGAAGTTGTTAACAAATTTAACATTTTGCTTAGTCATGAAGAAATAATATAGTTTTTATTTGAAAAGAAACACCTCTCCTGCGTATTTCTCAAAAAAAAAAAGCATCAAATGGTATAGCTAGAGATTTTTTGTTGTATATACGTTTCTAGAATTGAATCTCCACGGATATATGTATTCCTGAATGCATTCACTATTGTTAAAATATTAGGTGCTTACTTGCCTTTTAATCAGTGACATCTATTGGTAAGCATGCGAAATATCTACATACACGACAATGGTTTTGGATTTTAATAATTTACAATAAATTTATTATTACCATTTTGAGAGTATTCCATTTAGTATTATTGAGTTATCCAGTGTATTAAGACCCCATTCAAGGAAAGTTCTAAATTGCATTTTTGACATTAATTGCTTTTTTTTTTGTTTTATTGAAGAAATCTACTCCCAAACCCATTCAGATACTTTTAGAAACCTATGGTGATGTTTCTTCATTGTATCCGAATTATGGTTTTTTGTTTCAATGATGTAAGAGTGGTGATTTCAATGTCAATGACAAAAAACGGCCTGGAGGATAAAAAAACCCAAAGGCAATCATTTGTAATTATTGCCACTAAAATGGGAAAAAGTTGTTGAAAATAATGGAAGATACTTTGATCGACGTATATGGTATCAATTTTTTTCAATATATAACTTTTTAAAGTGAAAAAAATGATCAAAATACATGCAAGCACCTAATAAATTTTTGATTTTCATTCACTTTTTTTTGCTCTCTTTTATTAATTTTTACGTTGCTAGAATCGTTTTCTACAGCTGACAGTTCAAATTAATGAGTGTCATATGAATGATTGTATTATGAGGGTACAAAATGAGTAATATAATTGCTCTTAAGACGTAACAATATGAATAAAAAATATGTAAATATAAATATATATGCTAACAGTCAATGTAATTTATCGATTATTATTAATAATAATTGGTAAAAAGGATAAACCGATTTATCACATAGATCGATTATGTTTAATCTATACTTATAATAAAGCTCAATGTGTGTGTGTGTGTGCGTGTGTGTGTGTGTGTGTTGGCGCTCTACAGGCCAGACCGTTGGACCTACAGCTACCAAATTTGGTACATGTATACCTTGGAGGTCGGGAATGTGCACCTCGGAGCCCTTTTTTCGAATTTTTAATTAGAATTTGAATTAATTAAAATTTAAGCGAAATTTCGACATTTTTCCGCTATAACTTCCGAAAATATTATCGGATAAACATGATTTTAACCTCAATTTAAAGATAAAAAAAATTAGCTTTCTAATAGTATCAGTATTTTAACATTTAACTTAAGCTTCTATTTGTAATGAATTTTTAAAGAAGCATTTCAACTATATTTTTCAACAATATATTTCGGACAAAACAATAAAATTTAATCTGCAGGAGCACGTTACGAGTGGAAGGGGAAAAATTATCTTTTATCAATAGGTTGCCATCAGATAGATAAAAACTCAAATTAAAAAAATAAATAATTATTGCAAATTAAACATATAAAAATGTAATTTTCAGCACGTGTCTGCATGAAATGAAATAAATATGAAATATGTTTTTTCTTTTTAAAAAAAAGAAAATGCAAAGAATTTTTTGTGACTTTTACAATATTATTAATTAAATAAATCAGCTTTGTTTAATAATAGAAATACATCTATAAAAAAGTCTAAATGAAGTAAATAGCTGCATAGTATGTAGCACGAGTCTATAAATGCTTTAAAAAATGAAGAATATTTAGCTTTTAATTAAAAAGAGATGAACTTGTGATATCAGTGTTTTAATGTATAACTCAAGCTTCTATTTTTAACGAATTTTTAAAGAAATATTTTAACCATGTTTTTTTGAGCATGTGACTGGATAAAATAAAATAAAACAATGCCGGAAGTTCAAATAAAAAAAACTATCATCGCAAATCAAATCTAAAGAAATACAACTTTCAGCATGTGACTGGATAAAATAACATAAATATAAAATGAGATATCTTCTAAAAAAATAAATGCAAGGCAATGGATTCTATGATCGTTTGCAATAGATATATAATTAATTCCATAAATTATCTTTATTTACAGTAAATCTGGTTGAATTTAGACAGGATATGCATTGAAATCCCGACTTAATGGCATATTTCTATAATCGTTTGTAATATCTGTATCATTAATTCAATAATTTTTCCCTTTTTTCGCTTTCTTTAAAAAACATATTTAACATTTTGGTAACATCACCGAAAAAAACATTTTCAATATTTTGGAAGCATAATCGATAAATTGTTAGAGCATTAAACTCAAAAAGTTTTTTCGAATAAAGTTACCGACTCTTTAACTACTAATAACTGAATCTTTTAACTTTAACTATTTCTTAAATTTTGGCTAATGAATATGTGATTTAATTGAAAATTTTAGAACGCATTACTCATGGCGAACCAGCTGGTCGCCAACGGCGGCTAGTATTACAAATAATAACCGAAATTATTAATAATAGCAGATTAATCGCATAGTATATACAAAACATTTCTTTAATTACAAATTAGAATATATATATTTACAGGATAGCCGCATAATCTAGAGCTTTTAGACATGGGACTAAGATAGATTTAAAGTAAATAAAAAAAAATATTTTCCACTGCAATTTGCAAAATTAAAGCAGCAAATTAATGCTGGTCAAGCAGATTATTTCAGCAGAAATTTTGCACAAAATAGAGATTTACAAATTTGTTTTAAATATCCTATACCAAATTTCAAATGGCTTTACAGTTATCTTTGTCACAAACAGACAGAAGGAGAGATAAAAATATTCCCAAACTATGCTTTTTGACTATAGGTCTAAAATGTGGATTTTCTTAAAAATCTTAAGTTCGAAATTTTCGACAGTTACAATGTAGTTCATGAACGAGAAAACAAATACCAGTTGATGTCCCGATCTTCAATATTGTTCAAATGTTGAACTGAACTTCTTCTGAATATAACTGTAGGAACACCAGCAAAGGAAGCGTCGACTTTGTAATTTCATTTTACTAATTAGTAATTACGTGTGCTTGTAAACTCTGGTTACTACACTTGAGAATTTGCGAAATCGAATTGTTACTGCAGAATATACAACAATTTGAATCATGCAGGCATATTAGGAGGGACTAGTACCTTCACATGTTCCAGAAATGGATTTCAAAATCGACATTGCTATACATCGAATAGAACTCAAGTCGAATGCATAGAATTACACTTAAAACTTAACACTTTATCAGTGTTATATCTTATGTGTCAATATCTATTGCCACTCATTAAAAATAAATATTTTAAATCTGCTTCTTCATTTTGAAATGTACATTTGTGTACATTCATATAGTTAAAAATATATAAATCTAGAAAAAAAATTGAAATATGCTATTGCAAATTTCAAATTATCATGTGAGAGCATTATTTTTTAAAAACTCACAGGGTATCAATCCGATATCTGCTCTCGCTAATTCCTGTTCGTTCCTACTTTCTTCTCTGTGCTTCTTTGGGCGATAATTTCTAATAACCATTCCCTTTATCGACCAGACAGGAATATCGGGTACATGGCAGGCATTCGTGCCAAGTTATAACTTGTTGTTGGGGATAAGTCTCCAAATGTGACATCCTTCTTTATCCTTTTCTAATAACCCTAAAAGCGAAAAATTGATACCTCAAAAGAGGTAAATTGCCAGTTTTCTGTCCATGCATTTTATGACTTCAAAACCCCCAAATCAAAGCAACATCATGTTCCAGCGAAGCTGAAAGACCCCGAATTCTATTCACTTTCATGTGAAAAGCTCGCTGCATGAGTTTAAGGTTTCGTTTAATTTTATTTTAAAAGTTTGTGCGTGTCAACTTGTATTGAAAGGGACGAAAATTTGATAAGATGAGGTAATTTCAAAAATGATGTAAATTTGCTAAACATTTAATTTACCTTCTTTGCAAATGCTATAAATTATAAAGTTTACATTAGCTTGCATACTGTTGCCAAATCTTATAAAGTAATTTTGTATTCTTGAAACTGCTTATTTTTCAAATAAATATGTTTGTATTTTTATGCTTTATGACTACTTTTTTCAAAATAAATACTTTAAAAAAGAACTAAGCCTTTTCTTATTAGTTTTTCTATTATATTAAGAAATTTTTTAAAAAATTAAATTGAATTGAAAAAATATTTTTATCGTACATACTGCAGTGTTTAAATAAATGCAAAACCAACAAAACATAAAAAAAACCTAAGTATTTTAGGATTTAAAAAGATCCATGCAATTTAAGAATAAAAAAAGACTACTAATGCATAAAAAATACAATTAAAACGCATACAAAAAAGACGTCCATTATTAACGTACATTCTTTATTTAATTTGGAACGAAACTTGCAAACAGAGAACGATTTTTTCCCCATCATTTTTTTGCCCGAAATCTTAAATAAAGAAACTAAATACTTAAAGTACTTAGTTTCTTTGTATAATAGAAGCAAGACTGTTATTTTTTTATTTTTGGGTAATCTACAACATCTAAGCAGATGTAACTTTTCTTAAAAATTAGTTGTACTATAGAATTATGTATTTGAGAATGAAAAAAAAAAAATCATTTTAAATCAGAGTATTTAAATTAGTTATTAATTTAATTTAAATTAGTCTTTAATAACATAAACGAAGATGAATGATGCTAACAACTATACAAAACTATAATAAATGGAAAACGAATAATATAATATATAAAAGAGATTTATAGTAGTAGTGGTCTCCCTAAAACTTTCTCGTATATATTTTCTAATAAATGTTTCATAGTTCCTCCTTTCAACATAAAAATTGTGAGCCTTGGGGAAAGCAGTGAAAATAATGTATAGTCCGAATTTTATCTTCAGAATCCTAAACAGCATTTTGCTTTCTATAGCATACTAAAAAAACGACCTTTTCTTCAATCGATTGAAATCAAGATTTCAATAGCAATATTTTAGAAAAAGAAATACAGTTTAGTCAGATACCAAATTTCTTTTAATTTCACCTTTAAGTTTTTGAGCTAAAGCGTTTACATGAATGAGAATGCAAAAATCCCGTCCCACCCCATGGCGAATTTGCTTCAGGATTCGATGGTTTAACGCGTTAAACGTTTGTATAAAAGTTCGTCCGTTCAGACAATAGGGATGGAAACGCATTTCTTTAAAAAAGGTTCTCAACATTTCCAAATTTTGTACCAAGACCACTAACAAATTTCATATTTTTAGCTTATTTCGTTTCGGACTCGATTTTGAAAGTTCTTGAAAAGTTCCAAATTTAATAATTATTCACATTTTAGATGTCAAATTTGAGTGCCAAATTATGTCCATCCACCTCTCTTTGTTTTTAGTCATCTCGTTATTGTATTCTGAATTTAATTTAGCAATTTAGTCCATAGTAACTTTATTCTAAAATATTCTCTTATTTCCTTATCTCGTTCCACTTTTTCCATTTAATTAATTCAACTGACTAATTTGTAACAATGTTTTCGTCAACGGTTCCCACGCTACGAGTGAAAGGATAAAAACCGATTATCTAAGTAAATACTTTTTAAAAAGATCCCTCTGTTTCCCTTGCTTGAGACTGATACATGGAGAAATCCCTATCGGAATCTTAATAATATACAAGCATTGTAAAAAATATTTTCCCTATCGGTGCTTCATGTTATATAAGACAGGGATAATTTATTTCTCACTCTTTTTCCTCTCTTCCTTTTTAATTTGTTGCTGTGAGTGGACGTGCCTTGTCCGCGTTTCTTGTATATAAATTATGCCTTCCTGGATGGATTAATTGAATTCAAAAATTCAAAAGTGTCTCTCTATCCTTGAAATTGTCTTCTGATTGAAAAATTAAATGCTCTCTCTCTCACACACACAACCTTAAAAGCGAAAAATGGATGCCTCAAAAGCGATATATTATCAATTTTCTTCCCATACATTTTGTGACTTCAAAACCCTCGAGCCAAAACAACATGCTGTCCCCACATGAAGAAAATTTAATATTTTGCTGTTTAGACTATGTACCAAATTTCATACATCTAACTGAAAGTAGTTTTGAGTTATCGTGTCCACAAATAGCCTGATATAATTCCAAAAATGTATTTATCAATCTCAAGCAAGTCTAAAACGCGAAAATTCTTTAAAACCTCGTATTTAGATTCTCTAGATGATTCCAATATACTCTTAGTGCCTATTTCGTATATAAAAAATAATAATAATAAAACTCAACAATGAATGGGTATTTATGTACACTTAAACAGCAAATCAATTCCTAAGTTCCTAATGTTGCCAGCAACAAATACAAGGCGTGCAATAAATGCCAGATTTAAACTGACACCGAAGGCTTCATGTTCCACACTTAATAATGAACAGAAACCATCCTTTCGTGTTCTTAAAAAAAGGCTAAGAACAATCATTTGTAGGAGCACAAACGGAAGTGAGTTCCTCTTAGTAAATTAATCCACCGAGGTATCCTGGTCCATTAATCAGGTTAAGTTTAATTACTCCTTGTAGAAGTGCTTACTGCTGAGACATGTCATCAAGTTGGCGGAACCTATTAATAATCACCTTGGAAAGGCATTAATTGTTATTAGCATTGGATTCTTCCGTATTACCATACATGGATAAAAATGGAAGATAATAAAAACAAAGCTAATTGTGACATTATTTTTCGCAGAAGAAAATAAGGTTACTTATCCTTTATGCAAATTCATTCAGATTAAGTTTGTGTTTTGATAGTTTGATTTAGTGTTCCAAATATGTGGAATCGCGGACTTAAAAAAAAGGAATTTACATTGTTTTCTTTTTATTTTGATCGAGGATCTGCGAAGAAGAATTTACAACCTACAGCAGCGCTCGATAAGTTATTCAGAGACATTAATCTTTATAAATTGGTAACTGAATAATTTCATGAAAATGTGTCCTATCAATTCATCGGGACATGATTATTTATAATCAGGATGTTTAACGTGATAATTATTATTAGCGTATGCATACTTGGTGTCGAGTGTTTTGTTGTAAACAAATATAGCAAAACAAGTTTCAGCAATCGTGTTTATGAATGATTTAATAAGGTATTTTCATGCGTAGATGAACAAAGTTAAAAAAAAATCGCATTGTTTTTGTTGGTGTTATTTATTTATTTTATAGACTATCGATTTGGCAGCCTGTTAATTCATAAGGAATGCTGGGTGCATTTAATTAACTTTTTATACGGCCATGAGTAATGTGCTTACCATTAAACTCATCAATCTTTGAATATAATTATGAAGAAATAAGTTAGGCATGTTATCTCATTTTTTGAATAATATAAAATCCTTGATATTTCAATTTCTTATCTCTCATAAAATGATTTCTGACTTATTTATTAACTATTCAAATTAATGAATAAATCAAATAAAATTTATTAAGTTAAATGCATTTTATTAAAGAAACTACAAACCATAAAATTAATGTAATGTTTTTGCAATTCTTTTTATTTTGCAATTTAAATTAATATTTATTTTTTTAATTTGGTTTCTTTTTATTTACTAATTTCAGTTCTAAAAATGTTTTAATATTTCATGACTAAAAAAACATAACGATTCAAAAAGTTAAAATTGAATCTTTAATTCACAACTTGATATTGATGACTCACTTGACAAATAAGTTTGCTAAACGAAGCCAAGTTTCACACCTTTACGGCAAAAAAACCTAAGAGTTCTGAGTAATTTTTTTTTCAAGTTGCATATTGACTTTTGAAACTATGACATTCACTTTCAAATTTTTCATGTAAACTATTCAGGCAGTAGACTGAAGATTTGGGCAGATAACCATTAGTGATGTATCTAGTTGTCATGAGCTTTTATATGAAACAAAAATCCAAAAACAGACCAATAGTTGGAATTGGGTGATTGATTCTTAGGTTTCTTTCCCTTATATTATTTTGAATATTAAGACTCCATTATTTAGTGACGTCAAAAAAGAATTTACTTTCTACGAAGCTTATTCTATTAATCCAATATATTTAATACATTTAAGATACAAGAAAACATACGTTAACGTATGTTGTACACGTGACAAATGTTGGCCAACAACATTTTTTACGTGTACAACATGATTTCAAATCGTAATTCTTGAGTTGAGAGCTCTGAATCAAAATTTGGGGCCGCGGTGGCCTGGTGGTATAGTCTTGGCTTCGGAACCGAAGGGTTTCAGGTTCGAGACAAGATGCCACCGAAGATCCGTCATGTGAGGGGGTCTCTTGCACGTTAAATCTGTCACGTCAAACGTCCTCCCGCTGGTGTGGCGTGGTGTGGATAGGGGGGTGCCAGTTCAGGTGTCGTCCTCGTCATCTGACCATAGTTCAAAATTAAGAGGTCCGTCCCAAAATAGCCCTCGTGTTGCTTTGAAACGGGACGTTAATATAACTAAAACTGAAAAAAAAAACTGAATCAAAATTTGGGACTTTATCAAATGATTCCAACTTTTTTACAATAGTACCACAACTTTGCACTATTCGCAAAAATATTTTAAAAAAATAATAGGAGGTAACACAAAAATATGTTTTTAACTCTTCACAATTGAGTAATACTTTTTAATAATTTGCAATATAATCACACAAACAGATCTTAAAAACAGTTTTCAATTCATAAGGGAGTCATAAAAACTTTCTATAATTCTCAATGGAGTCACAAAAACTTTTTTTGTTCATTATTCGAAAAAGATTTGCCAATTCAAGACGAGTCAGAATTTTTTATCTTCTAGAGAGCAAAGATAATTCGTAATCACATTCCAAGTTACAGTCCTTTAAGATGTCTTGGGGGATAAAAAGGAACTTCTAAAATTTATATTTAAAGATATTTTTGAACAAAATATAATTACTCCTAATTTGTGTGAAAAAAATAAATTTATAGTTGTAAGATTATAGCAATTTAAAAGATATAAGTTTGTGATATACAAAGAATAATTTTTATTAAAATTAATTTGATAAAATATTGTATATTTGTGCAGTTAAATTTTGTAAAATTTTAAAAATATTTTTAAGTGCAAATTTAAAAAGTCAAATTTTTGTAAAATTATAATTTATTAATTAAAATATAACATTTCCTTTAGATTTTGAAGTAAATGGAAATTTCGCTTTTTTTGTTTGTTTTTGAATACAATAATATACATAAACAATTAATAATCGTTCAATCATGGAGGTGTGTTTCAGGGGAGCCAATTTTTTCTTCTGTCAAATTTGGTAATTTATGATGCAGTTACTTAGTTCAAGCAATCAGCTTTTCTCAAAAATCATTTAATTTATCATCTAAAATGAGCAGGTACGGTGCCAGAAAAAAGGAATAGAATACAATAATTGATCTGAAACAAAACAATATAATCGATTACAATGTAGCACTGATGGGAGACCACACAGAAAAAGATGGTCCCACCTGGTGTGAAGTTTATCACGTCATGGATGACGAAATTTGTTTTTGAATTGGATCACTGCGCAGAATCCAAACATCCAGAGTACCAACAGCTGCTCCCAAGATGACTTTAAATGAGATTGAAATGTATATTATTCAATTTCTATCAATTTTCATTGGAAGATTTATACATTTTCCGGTTTTATTCAGTACATATTTTGAAACCCCTCTTTTTTTACACAAATTGGCCAATCGAGTTTCATATTGTAACGCATCTTTTTTTAACTTGATAAAAACGTTAATAATTTCTTTAGTCAGATTTTCTATTTAACACAGTAACATAGTTATATTTAAGACAGTAAAAATGCATTTGTATTGATTTATTCAATAATTTTCTTTGCCGATGAATTTTATAAAATTCGTTTAGATGTAATTTCATGTCTGTGATTCTGTATTTAGATATAATTTCATTCTGGTATTAAAGCCTTATTGTTTTCTGTTAACATACATTCTGTTAAATATGAACCTTTTTAAGGGAATGTAGTTCTATTACATCATGAGTCTAATAAAGTCTTGCATTTCATTTATGTGATGAATTTGTCGATATTATAATTTCATTTTTTTTTGTATACCTCACTTATTTTATTAAACAGATTTTTTTCTTTAAATTTTAAAAGCGGAAGAAAATCACGCGAATAAATAATTTATGAATTGTCAAAAGCAATTTGAATTACAAGACTATAATGTAATCTATTGTTAGAAATTAAGTATAAAAATATATAGATATTTTTGAATGTTAAAATTCAAAAAAAAAAAAAAAAATGTGCAGATTATAAAATAAACATTTTAAAAAATTTGTTTCAATTTTGAACCACACCTCAGTATTATTAGTTGAAATTATTATTCAAGACTAATTGGCATTCATGTTTGCATAAATTACAGTTGAAGTTTAAGTTTATTATTTAAAAATACTAAAATGACTGTTTGAATATAAGGAAACCTATGACTTTAAACTTGCAACTAGCTGATAAAGTCTTATATTTTGTGATGCCTTTTTTATATTTAACATTTACAATTTATTAAATAACATTTCAACATTTTATAATTTGTAACATATGTTTGTTATTATATTTTTTTGAAAATTATTCATTTGGCACCTAGGTAAAGGAAGCTTTAAACCAATTACCTCCTCCTTGATAACTAACTGCCTAGCTGATAATCCACCTCTGTTTCAATTTTGAGAAAGCATAATATTTTTTTAATAAAAAAATCCTTGACTGGTTTTTGTCTTAAGTTAGAAAGAAATATGAAAGTTTCTATTGGATTTTATTCTAAAAGTTTCTATCTCTAATTGGATTCATCACTTCAAATACATTATTCCTTTTCAGCGATTAAATTCAACATTTTAGAGTATCAATTTAATGTATTCTTTCATAATTCTGCCATGAAACAACAATCATTCAATGAATTAATTTTATTTATTTTCTTTCCATTAAATTATTTAATTAAATGTAATTTTCTGGCAGTTTATTGGTACTTGCGATATGCTGAATGTCTTTAGTAATTGAACCCTGAAAATAATTTGAAATGTTTCAATTATAGATTAATTCTTTAAAAGAAATTTCGCCTTTCTTTATGCTTAGATAAAGCTATTTTAAAATGTCTGATGAAAAAGAATATATTCATGGAGAATTACTTGCTGTTTTATTGAATTCTTTAATAATATAATTCTTTATTTAATTTATTTTCCTGTATTATTCAAATGGAATTTGAAGAATTACATAAATGAAATATCTGGATTTTTCACAGAAGTTACAATCTTTTATCTTCACATCACAATTAACCTACATAAGTATGTTTTATAATATCTGACAAGAAAAAATGTGCCACTTTTGTATTTTTGCCTTCTGTTTAGTTTCTAATTCTTTAAAAATATTCTGCCGAATTAGTCTAGGAGAATTGTAGGAAATACATAAATGGAATATTTGAATTCTTCTCAGACAATTCCATGGTTTAACTTTACATCACAATTAATCTAAATAAAAATATTTTAGAATGTTTGACCAAAAAAACATGCGATTGTTAAATTTTGCATTCCGCCTCATTCTTAATTCTTTAAATAATTTATTAGCAATTTATAGAAATCTTTGCATAATAATAGTTTCAATTAGTTTATTAAAATTATTCATTTTTAAAAGAAAGGTGAAATTTATTATAAATTTCAATAAAATAATAGAAGAATTTCATGATTTTTAAAGATTTCTAAAATTTTATTGACCTTTAAAAATAAGAGTAAATATTCTGCAACATTTTGCATACCTATGTACTTTTTAAAAATTAACAATAATTTGTTTGTTTCGTTTATTAAATTCTTTAAACAGCAATAATTTTTAGTAATTAATTTGCAAATAATAGAATTCTTCATTAATTGAGTTTTGAGGACGAAATGTAAGGTTTTGAATTCAAATTTTCCATAACAAATATTTTTTCTGAACTAATTTTATGATTTTTTTATTTTAAAATTAATTAAGTAATGAATTTCTCAGAAAGATAATTACTAAGCAGAATCACTAAAGCTTGGCATAATATAAATAATATACTATTTAATAAAGAAGAAATAATAACTATTACTCTCTGAATCATTTGGAAGAAAAAAACAAAGGAAAAAAAAGCTAAGAACAGTTATAAAATTGAATACATAATTCCAATAGCGATACGATACGATACAAGAAGCTCACAAATAGGGTATAAAATCACAAATTTACAACTGCAACATCTCGAACAGTAGGTTGTTGCAGTTTGTGAAAATTTGCAAAAGTCGATATTTTTTTCTGTCTTAAGATTATTTTTTTTTATTTAAAAGGGAAAAAAATTATTATTTTCAGAAAAGGAGATTCCAAAGAAAAAATAACATAACCGAAATTGCATTAGATATTGATAATTTTACTCGGATATTAGATCTTTTGAGATTAAAACAGTTAAATATTTCAAAACAATCTAAAACAATTGTACACTTTTTTTATTTAATATACGGACATAATGCTTTTTCCTTCAGATATCTGTTTTCTAGCAGCTTTCAAAATTCAGACAAATAACAAATAAATAAAATTCTGATCTATCTGAGAACGCCTTTAGAAATACATTTTATGTGTAAACCTACTGAAAATCCTTACAACTATTTAAACATTCATATACAAATATTTTATTTCATAATTAGTGATATACTACTATAATTTAAATAAAAATATGAAGTATTGCCAGAGCAGATATCTAGATAGATAAAATTATAATTACTATTCGATCTCTCGATTTGAGATACCATAACACGCCTTTGGCTAAATTGCTGATAAGCTTCGCCAAGAAAGTATATAGCAACCCTGTTTATTCTAGATATTACGAAGTCACTGGAGGCATTAAAGCTCTTTTTTTTCTACACATCAAATGCGCAAGACTTTTCCCTGTGATATGATATTCCGCGCCTCGGGCCATCGGTAACAACCTCTCTTTCAAATGGACTGAAAAGTTCCACTCCATTCCTCCAGGAACCTTTGATGTACCAGATTTTTATGCATACATAAACATCAAGCGCGCTGTTTTCTCAATCCGGCATCCGAAATGCAAATTTTGTTTGGAATTGGCGATGTTTTTCTTTGTAGAAAGAAAGTATCAGTAGTGTCGTTCTAACACTAATTAGGCTTAATCCCTTGCGTTTGAAAAAGAAATTTTATTTGGAATAAAAGTGGAGATAGGAGATATTTTAATTTTCTTCTCTGAGCGATTGTACAAAGAATATATTAATAATGTTTTGACAGATAATTTAAAATGAATTCAAATGAAACTACAAACGAATATCCATTTTTAAAAATGGAAATCCTCTGCGTTTACTATGTTTTATCATTTGGGTTTGCCAATCGATTTATATTTCAATAAAACAGGAATTAAATGAAAGGTGAATGATTAATTTTTTTACTAGCTGCCTTTAGTGATCATTTGGTTCTCTGGGATGAGTGGATATTAAAAGTCCCAAATAAATATTTTGTGTAACGATTTTAATGGCTTTCTCAACAAAATAATGTTGAAGTTTCGATAGACATATGGCTCTTACTATGCTGCAAGCCTTAAGGCACTGTGTTATTTGTGTTATGGGTCATTTTAATTTTCTTTCTATTATCTATCCAATTATATCCCTAAAAAATAGATAGAATGTTTGAAATCGAAGTACTTTCAATTGGTTGACGTTGTAAGCGGGTATGCTGCTCGTTAAATTGGTCAGGGAGGAACATGTACCCTCAGGTGTGGAAGTTTGGATTGGGAGTGCCTCATCATCTGATCTGTTCAAAAGTGAGTGGTCCGTTCCAAAATAGTCGTAGTATTGCGTTAAAACAGGACATTAATATGACTAAACTAATCAATTGGTTGGAGAAAAAGAATTTCATAATACGTTTTCGGTTATTGCTAGCCTATTAAGCGATTAATCGGTGAAAGAAATCAACACTCTCTAATAGGCTCTTTCGTAATTATTGTTTGCCAAATCAATGCGGTGAATAATACACAACTTCATTTATCAGAGAGTATACGAATAAATTTCGGAAGACAACTCTGTCTAATTATTAAAAAATTTCAAAAAAAAAAACCCCTTATACTTTTGAATAAAATAAATGTGTATCGCTTTTCATACAGAGAAATTGACTTAGAAGAGAAAGGTACCCTCCCTTTTTGTTCCATTCGGTTCATTTCACTTCAAAGACGCGCTTCTCTCAATTCACTTCAAAAGTATTTTGTTGAATCCTCCAAGCCAGACAACAGTGGAAGGCGGGATGTAAAATAAATTGAATTTGTTCGTTTCAAAAATTTAACAACTTTTTTGGCTGTCTTTCAAATTGGAATCCGGTATCGAATTACCTCCCCAATCCTTCTCCATGACAGGAAAAGCGGAAAGTTATCGACTACCCCCGCCCACCCCTATCCGAATTGAAAGAATGGAACACGTTCGGTTAAACTTTTATCACCCGAATTTCCGTTGCCATGGAATTGATTGGCACTACAGGCTATGTTGCCGGTTGATAATTTAACTGAGATCAATAGAGTTGAAAATGAGTTGCATTGGTTAAATAATAAGTACATTTATGGTTACTTCAAAAGGTATTATTAAAATGAATTAAAATGACAGTATATTAAAATTAATTATTGGAAAATACGTGGAACACTGAAATGAATTTGAATAATGAAGAGAAACCAGCAGAAAATGCTTGTTTGGAATTTTCTTGCAAATTTTCTAAAAACAAGTTGAAGACCTCTAGCCTCACGTTATTAAAAAAGGTATTAATAAAATGAATTATTGGAAAATACGTGGAACACTGAAATAAATTTGAA
>JAPMOQ010027759.1:1296479-1314923 GCA_026543055.1 Argiope trifasciata | reverse complement strand
AAGATCTCTTGTCCCACATTATTCCAAAAGATATTATTAAAATGAATGATTGGAAAATACGTGGAACACTGAAATAAATTTGAATAATAAAGATAAACCATCAGAAAATGATTGTTTGGAATTTTCTTGCAAATTCTCTAAAAAAAAGTTGATGACCTCTTGCCCACGTAACCCAGGTTATTCCAAAAAGTATTATTAAAATAAATTATTGGAAAATTGAAATAAATTTGAACAACAAAGATAAACTAGCAGAAAATGCATGTATGGAGTTTTCTTGCAAATTCTCTAAAAATTTTTGAAGTTCCTAGATTTCTAGATTAGAAGTTCATAGTTGATAGGCAAGTAAGAACAGACAACCTCATGAGCGGTAAAATCGTTTTTTAAAAAGAAATATTAATATTATTTTCATTAATGTAATTTATAATATACTGTAATTATAATAGTAGAGAAGGGTTAGTCTGGTTGGTACGGCGTTCGATTTGTATTCCTTGGGTTGCGATTTCGTACCCCGCCGACCCGGTGACTGGCGTAAGTATAAATTTATCGTAGTCACAAAGTCCTCCATGTCGAGAGTTATACCATTGAGGCTACTGGTTCAGAGGTGATCGTTCTCTGATCCAAGTATAAATTAGATCTGTGGAGGGATTAATTAATGAAACGTATGAATGAAGTCCGCCCCTGAAAAGGGTTGTGTTTCATACGTTTCATTCATAAGTTTCATAAGTTTCATTCATACGTTTCATAAAAGGTTTGTCATACGTTTCATTCATAAGTTGCTAACTCTTGGTCTTAGATGGCGCTACTTAAAACAAGACACTCCTGCTCTTGGACTTTAAATCACTGACTCTTTAGTCAGCGGGCCAGTCAATGGCAAGTTCCATTGGAAATAACATAATAATACAGTAATTTATGTATATATTTAAAAAATAGTTTTAGTGAAACATAATTATTGTGGAATCTTGTAAACATTTTTCTCTCAGACTCACCACCAGATGGCGCCTTTAATATAAAATGATTTTTTACAAAAATTAATCGATAAATTTATAGCTATGTCCTTCGAATATTTAGAAACACTTTTTTTTTTTCATCTAGAACTTACAAAATTTCAGAACTTCAGCACATCAAAAAATTGCTGAAAATTAGTTAAAAAAACATTTTTGCAAACATAAAAAAAATCAACAAAAGTTTACAAAAGCTGCAAGCAGAACAAAAGATTAGAATACAATAAATCTGCCATGCCGATTCCAATAACAACACTCAACACTTATATCCAATAGAATCTTAAACTTACATCCGAATACGAATTCATTGTGTTCTAAGTCACTTATGAACATTACACAGAATTCCACTACAGTTCACAAAACCATCGCAGAATCTATGAAAGATCTTACGAGCCATTACATAGAATTCCATTACAAGTCGCAAGGCCCTTCATAGAATCTATACATATTTATGACGAAAAATTAGTATCTTCCTCTGGGTTCATCTTGTGAAATCGTCCTGCACGACTCGGATATTTAGCGCAAATGCTGAATCACGAATTGTCGTGACTGCGGTATCTGGTTTATGTTGTGCGATGCGTGTCCGTCTGTCTTAATAGCTCACTGCGGAAATTCGGTGGATGCCAGCTATCTTTACGGCTGTCATTTCGATGCTCGTATCTACTACATTATCAGGAGATTTGACATCTTTGTACTCGGTGAACTTGGATCACTTATTAAAGACGTGTTAGTGACTGTTTAAGGTTTTACAGGTGAAAGCGATAAGTGGAGTTTAATCTTTGGCGAACAAGGCTGGTGAGAGGGAATGTGATTTTTGCGAAATAGTTATCAATCTGATGGTTGAAGTGAATGTTTTACGTTGAAAAGGGATTACTTTACAATTCAAATTTTGTTTAGTGAAGAAAATGCTTATTTAATTTACTCAATAAACAGCAGATTTGTCATTGTAAATTATTGGGTTGGTGGATAAATCCGTAGCGTTTTGATCAAAGACCTTTATTTAAAGAAAATCATTAGTAATGACAATCAATTAATAGATTGTGAATTCGCCGTAGCTGTTTACGACCCCCACCCAACTCTCGACTAATTTGTCGATGCCACTCCGCCAAAAATCGCTAGATCTGGTTTTTAAGAGCCTCTGTAATGCCCCTCATATGGTTCGACATGGAGAGGAAAATATGGTAATTCCTGGGTGCAAAGTCCAGAGAATATGGTGGATGCTAAGGGACCTCCCATTCGAGCTATTGGAGTGCGGATATGAAAACTTGAGCAACATGGGGCCTGGTGTTGTCGTGAAGGAGTATGGTTTGGCATTGTGGATGGGTCTTTTCAGTCGCATACCCTCTGTCACGCTGTGTAGCTGGACTATGTAGAGCTCCTTGGTGACCGTGACATTCCTTTCGAGAATTTCCCTGTACACCATACTCTCCCAGTCCCACCAAACACAGATCATGATCTTTTTTGGATGGACGTCAACCAAGACCTTTTTCTTGCTGTAGAGTTGGCTATGACACTTTCTGCGTATTCGTTACAAATATCATGGGCTGCTTCAGCAACTTTTTTGCATCGATGAAAAGCGAAGAAGAGCAGGTGTCGAAAATGTGGATTTTTACCGCCTGGATGTTCCATTTCTAAGCCTAAAAAGTAATTAATAATAATTAAATTACTCAAAAAGTCAATGGGCATAATATTGTAGAGCAGAAAGAGCTCTTTCGAATGAATACTATATACTTCGTTAAACAGCGAAAAAATCGTTGTAAAATAAAGAAAATATAAAAACGCTGCGAACTTATTCCCCAACCCAATATATGTAATTCAATTTTTTACTTTCTCATTTATGAAATACTAGCAGTAACCGCACGGCGTTACCCTTGGCATAGAACCCAAGAAGAAAAATCAGCTTTAAACTTAAGTCTAGCCTCCACCCGGTATGACACGGGCATGTTATGCAACATCAAATAAACATGAAATACATTCAGAAATGATCAAAAATAGTTACGAAGCAATTTTTTACAGCACACATACAGAAATATTTTATTAAAAAGGTAGAAATGCGATATGTCTGTAGACAAAACAATCCTAGAAAGGCTGTTTTAAGTGAGATTTTTTTTCACTTCATTTCGTCTCAAATTTAAATGTATGTCTCTATCAGCAAACAGGAGATCATTTCGCTCATCAGGAGACTCATTTTGTCTCTGCAATTCAGTTGCAGTGCGATTTAGAGAAAAACTATTATTTCGCTCATCAAAAGACTCTTCTTTTCTAAGCGTTGACGTTGTTTCTCTGATATTCACTAAGCAAACGTTTCTTCCCTCTGCATTTTCCTTCTCGCGCAACAAACGTTTTTTGGCATTTAATGCGTTCCGGGTAAAGTTGATTTTTCTTTCTTTGAGCATAACGAGATTTGAATCGCTATTTAAAATCAGATGTAAACAAAGAGATGTGTGGTGTATACATACTACAGCATTTGTCATAACAATAAATATTTACTTTAAAGTATAAAAGAAAGTTTCGTTAGACCACTTCTGCTAGAATTAGTAGTTTTAACTCACTTTCATAGTTAATCTATCTATACTTATAATAAAGCTCAATATTTGTGTGTGTGTTGGCGCTCTAAAGACCAGACCGTTGTACCTACAGCTACCAAATTTGGTACATGTATACCTTGGAGGTCGGGAATGGGCACCTCGGAGCTCTTTTTCGAATTTTTAATTAAAATTCAAATTAATTGAAAATTAAGCGAAATTTCAACGTTTTCCCGCTATAACTTCCGAAAATAATATCGCAAAAAGATTATTTTTACATCAAATTAAAGAATAAAAAATAGCTTTCTAGAGGTATCAGTATTTTAACATATAACTTAAGCTTCTGTTTTTAATGAATTTTTAAAGAAATGTTTTAAATATATTTTTCAACAATATATTTCGGACAAAACAATAAAATTTCATCTGCACGAGCACGTTAGGAGTGAAGGGAAAAAAATTATCTTTTATCAATATGTTGCCATCAGATTGACAAAAACTCAAACTAAAAAATAAATAGTTATTGCAAATGAAGCATAAAAAAATGTAATTTTCAGCACGTGTCTCCATGAAATGAAATAAATATGAAACACGGGTCTAAATGAAGTAAATAAATATGTACTATGCAATATGGGTCTTTAAATGCTTCAGAAAATGAAGAATGTTTAGCATTCAAATAAAAAGAGATAAAATTTAATAAAATCAATCTCTAAAACTGACTGATTTATGGATATTTGAAGATCACTATTCAATAGAAAAGAGTAATTTTAAACCACTTCATCGACCATTCCAAAGATGATGCCTCAATCAAAACTTATTATTTCTCAAGATTGACTATCTCGAGAATGAAAATGCTGAATGTTCCAAACATTTATATTCAAAACTTCATAAGTCGATCAAATTTGATAGAAGATAAAAAAGTTCATTTATTTCTCTGAAAGTTGAAGTGTCAAGAATGTTTCGTAGAATATGATTCCTTAGAGCTAAAAGGTGTATAAAATTTAGGCTTAATATTTTTAAAATTATTTTTATAGACCAAAACAAAATATTATTATTCGCATCATTTAAATCCTTTTGAAAGTAAAACTAAAACATGAATTTTATGATGAATCTAAGTATTTTTTGTTGAATATTCTTGAAATATTACATACATTATTGTAATTATTCAGTAGTACACGTTCTGATTCTCTTTTACTTGTATATATATATTTAAAATGCTTGGTCAGGGTAAAAAAATGTTTTTATATCAATTTGCAGTTTAATCATTCATTTAATCGGCGAGCTTGCCGCCAAAGACGGCTAGTTTGTGATAATTTTGTGCTTAAAAACCTGTTGATTTACTTCTCATATCTTTTGTACTAATAATGGGGAGAATTCGAAAATACAAAATGATTTATTTATGACTAGCTGGTAACCGGCGCGTTGCCGTCGCAAAAATAATATTTACTGCAATCAATCAATAATTTGTCAATATTTTATCAAAATAGGATGAATGATAAGACAGTACGAACAAATCCTTTTTTTATATATAAGATGAGTGTATTATTTTAGAATTGTAAAGATTGGTGGTTTTTCAGTATGGTAATGAAAGAAACTATTTATGGTATCTCGTGATTCGTTTAATATTTGTTCAGAATACTCAAATTTAATTTTATAAAAAGTGATTTAAGTATTTTTTTTAAAATTCATTAAACATAGAAAATATATTTTATACAAAAAATCTTTCATATAGTTGAAAAGATAATTTCTGAAAATTAGGATGATGCAAAATTATTTGTGCTACAATATTTTTAATGGTTACTGAGAAAAACTCTAAAATTTAATAAAAATATGAAAACCCTAGGGTTGGTCTCCCCAAAACTTTTTTGCATAATCTATATCTATACTTATAATAAAGCTCAATATGTGTGTGTGTTGGCGCTCTACAGGCCAGACCGTTGGTCCTACAGCTACCAAATTTGGTACATGTATACCTTGGAGGTCGGGAATGTGCACCTTGGAGCCCTTTTTTAATTTTTAATTACAGGATTTTTAATTTTTAATTACAGGATTGAATTTATACAGGATATGCATTCAAGTTCCTGTTCAATGGCCAGTTTGTAAAATATTATCAATAAGCATATATATTGTTTAATACTATTAATTTGATCTAAATGAAGTAAATAATTACATTTTATGTAGCTTGAGTCAAACAATGCATTTATGAATATATGCAATGCAATTCTTGATACTTTGCTCTGTGAGCCATATTTTACAAAATATTTTTATTACTATTTAAAAAAACATGTTCTTTTAGAACTTTCCGTCCATCATCTTAAAGAAAATATTAATTTCAGGCCAATCAATTCCCGGAATTACTTCAAGGCTAATGAATATGTGATTTAATTGAAAATTTTAGAACGCATTACTCATGGCGAACCAGCTGGTCGCCAAAGGCGGCTAGTCTGTAATAAAGTTACCTCTGAAAATGACATTTACGTACTATAGCTACAAAATATTAACCTTTCACTTGGATTTAGTATTTCTACAGAATCGATTGCCTCCTCAGCGAGTTATTTGGAGATTTATCCTTCGTAAATAGATGCTGTTGCGATTCGGAATTTTTTATTTTATTTCAGATGATTGCACTGGGCCTATAACCATCCCGTAGACGTAAACAATAAGCTGACCAAGTTTCATCGCAATCGGATAAACGGTTTAGGAAGGCGTAAGAGACATACAGACAAACATTTTTATTTGTTTAGATATAAAACTATTAATATGTTTTATGAAATGTTTATAAACAAAATTTTAAAAAATCGTTTTTCACATTTTAATTTAAAAAAATTAAGAAAATCTTTCCAACTTTATTATATACGGAAGCCTTTTTTAAGCTTAGCTTTGTCAACGAGAAAAAATTGAGTATACACATTAAATCTTCGTTTTTTGAATTTGGCTCAAAAATTGATACAATTTTATGTTAGGCCACAGTTTCATTAATTTATATTTTTGCATTTTTGAGTGATCGATGTTATATGCAAGTGAATAGACAATCAACCGTAACATTGCTGAAAAAAATTGTAATTCACAATAAAATACTTTAGGACAATTTTTAATTACTGTAATGGTTACTATATATGAAATTATGATGAATAGGTATCTATGTACTTAAACTTCGGTAATTCACATCTTTAAATAATAATATTTTTTTGATATTAAAGCACCTTTTTTATATTTGTTTATATTATCTCGGTCACTTATGTAAAATATTCTTCGTAATTTTCTAAAAAAAATTCCTCCGCTTGAATTAGCCAAATAACCAATCAATATGCACGTTTGAAACTGAAGGAAAAAGTATCGCATAAGGCTGAAATCAAGGTCAAAGAATGCTGGAAAATTCTCAAAAATCAAACAGTATGTAAGAACGTATAAAACAAGTATGTACTAAACAAAATTCAGTGGCGAGATAGCCCTTGCGGACCAAGGCCTACATTGCTCATATCTGCTTTCTTGACCGAGAGTCCTGGGATTCTAGTCATATGTCCAGCTAAGGTGTACCTCAGCGTAAAGCAGAACCTCCAGTGTTTAGTTCCAATCATGCTTGGTCTTCAGTTTCTCTACCCACAGAAAGGAGGGAAGACTGACTCGACCTTGCCCAGCCCGAGAGTCGAACCTCGAACCTGCACGTTGGAAGTGCCAAGCACTACTGCTTCGACACCAGGTTTTATGTAAAGGTGGGTTCACATGAGGCTTATTATTGCTCACAATAGTTACCTCTCTGCTGTTGTCTCGGTATCGTCCTCTTGTAAACCCTTGAGACAACGCGGACAGCGTTTGTTCCGATAGGACAATTATTTACCATTGTCCCGTTGTGGTCATGTGATTTTCCGGAAGTAGGTGTGATTTTCTATTGCGGGCAATAACCCTCGTGTGAATCCACCTTAAGAGTTATCAGCTCAAAAAATTCCAGAAACTGCACATACTTTTGTTTTTGCGGTTATAATATTTTGTAATCCCGGCGTACTTGCTGAGGGGTAGCGCGTCTTCCTCATGATCTTGGAGTCCTGGGTTCGAGTCCAGATTCGGGGCATGGTGGTTCTTGAGTTCTATCTGTGACATGTATGAATAAGCCCCCTCCACGTAAAAAAGGGTTGAGCAAGTTAATGTGTGTATGTGTTATCTGCATTTGAGCAAGAAGTTATTCTTCTCGGAAGGTCTTTACCCTCAGAAGCCACAGCATCCCCATTCCGTGTTGACACGACATCATCATCGTTATAATTCTGTAATCGTTATCTTTGAAACAAGATTATAAGTTTTTTTTACCTTTGTCCTTTTAATAAATTTTTAAAAAATCATTTTTTTAATATAAATTCTGTTTTTTTTCATGCCAGTACATATAAAAACAAAGTACGTCGTCGTAAAAGCTTATCAAATAAAGAAGTGCAAAACGACGACAATAAACTTCTCTGAAGTAAAGACAAATAGCTGTCTGGAGACAAAGGGAGTCAGTAAAGCTGAAAAACGAAAAACATTTGAATCAATAGAGACGGTTGATGAAAAAAAAATAATCCAACGACAGAAATCTTTGAAAAAAAAAATGGATATAGATTTCGAGGTAAGATTCCATCAAATATCAACAGGAATTGTTCTTAAAATTGGTGGAAAAAAGAAAGAACTTTTTATGATTTCAAAGCTGTGGAAAGTTTATAATAGGAAGTTCAATCAATTGTTCAAAATGTTTCAATTGTTGAATTCATTAATAAATTTCGTGTGACCAGTTATGACTTAAAAACCTATCTTTGATCAAAATTTATATTGCAAAATACAAAATGGAGTAATTTGAAATTTGCGATTGTAGATTTTTTTTTTTCATTTTTTTGTCTTCCAAGTCCACAATAGCAGCAATTTCTCTCAAGAATTTTTCAGACCCAGGATAATTTAAAATATAAAGGTTAATAGAAATAATAGATTCGAATATTATGCAATTAGCATTATTTCTCTTTTTACATTTTGGGAGTAAAACTAATTGATTCAAGAATAAAAATTTATTTTTAATAAATTGATCTAAAACCTTTTTTTAATTTTCATTTTAATTATAAATCACAAAACTAATAATTTCAAAACTTATATTTTATTATTTTCTCCTATATAGTGTAGCAAGTATCTCTTCTCCTATGTAGTATAATATAGTAATCGTCAAAAATTTCGAACAAGTCATTTTGACGAATCTCCACATTTAGATTTCCTGAATTCAAAAAATATATTTTCAAAAAATGTCGGCCCATTTGTCAATTTGAAACAAAAATAATTCTTTGAGACAAAAATAATTCTACTTTATCTGTTTTTTAATGTATATTAGGGTTTGTTGTCAACAGGCTACGCTATGGTCTTTAAGTAAGCGATGAATATTGATTTGAATATTTTATTTCACAAGTAGTAACTTTTAATACAACATTGAGAATAAAATATCATATTCTTAGCCGTTAAAAAAAGAAAATCAAATTACATATAACCGCAAGTGAAAAGCATCGATTTATTTTTGTTTTTCATTGGGATTTCTGCTTCTACATATATTTTGTAAATTGATTCAACAACATCATCATTACACTTCCATAGGCAATAATAAGCATTAAAACTTTAATCGTAGCCTCATAATATTTTAAAAGCCGGAATTGGGAAAATTACTGAAAAATAACACTCGATATTTAAAGATAAATTTAATTTATAATTATCCGATAATAGATTAATGACTTCTATTTAGAATATTTATTTACAGAAATTGAGATATAAAATCGTTCTAGCAACTGAAATTCGAAAGTACGTTTCATTCTTAATTAATTTCACCTGCTAAAGTTCCGATCACAAGCAGCTGCATTGAGTTTCTCATAATTAATGACTGACACAAAAGTCATGAAACTCTTAAAATTAGGATTGAAAAAAAAAGCCTTGAGAAGTTGTATGAAAAGCAAGCTGCAAGGCTTTAACATCAATCAAAAGCATTGAAAAAGCGTGATGCATTGTACGAGTATGCCGTTTTAAATAATGCCTGTAGAAGCAAGCATCGCATTTTGGAAGAAAAATAGGAAATTTGAATAAATACTTTAAAAAAAATGAGAAAGAGACAAACATAAAAAATAAAATTAATCAATAAAAAAGTTATAAAGCAGACCGTAGTTTCATTTCCTAAAAGTGGAAAACATCTTTATCAGAATCTAATACATTAATTATCGTTTGGCATTTAGAATATTCTATTTTAAATAAATTTTGCATTGATCAAATTGCTAAATGGTGGATTTTAAGTTTCAGCCTTTAGATATTTTTTTTTGAAAAAAGAATAAATAATAAAAATTTTAAAAACACAATTTGATTAATAATATTTTTACTAAGAAATCAGAGGTGAAAGCAAACATCACGAGTAAAGATGTTGAAGTAAAGCAAACATGCTAAAATACTATAAAAGTTTGGGATTTTATTCGCATTATTGATAAATTTAATTTTTAATGAATGCTGTTACCAATGCCGCTAATGTTGATACTGTAACGGTTCATTCAGATTTTCCGAGTGACTTCTAATTAAGGTGTCAAATCTTGATTTGACAACCTAATTCGGTAATGTTACTTCTACAAATTGATTTATTAACGTAATAATTGCATAGTTCCTATTGCATGGGCGCGAGCTGTATTATTATTTGGATAATATTTGGATATATAGCGCCAATCCACAACATTTTGAGATACCAGGAGGTCACCTATGGCAAGAATGCAAATACAAAAGAAATTTACAAGACAGTGCTATATGATATTGTCAGCATGATAATAGATTTTTTAAAAATATCTCTAATAGTTAGTTGTAATATTTTTTTTTGTGTGCTCATATAAAACTGCTCTTTTTCAGGAAAGACACTTTTATTGATAAACTTAAAAAGCAAAACTACATCTAAATATAAAATTGATCCAAATAGTTAGAGCCTTTTCGAAGATACAAGATATATGGATATCGTTTCAAGATATAAAATGGCTTGGGAAAATGGTCACAGACATCTAATAATCGCATAAAATAATCATATAAATTCAGTAGATTATAACTTTTCTCTTTAAATGTTTGGAGCAGTCATTCTGGGAATTGGCTCAAAATCCGGCTAATTTAACTTGAAACAACTTATTTTCTTCAGTCTAAAACCCCCATCACAGCAGTTAAGCTTCTAAAATGATCTATGACGCAAGAAAAATAGAGGATGTTTTGAGTGAAAATAATAGAGAAATAGTGTTGCAAATCCTCGTACTATTTTGTTTATTCTGAGCATTCATGCATTTTAAAGCTGGGAAAATCTTGAAAAAGTCGTTATGATTGAATACTGGATGAGCATTATGTCAAATCGTTGATTTCAAATAAGATAAGGATTTACTTTTTCGATAAGGGAATTACGAGAAAATTATTATAATTTTATGAATTATAACAGCTATTGTTTTTAGAAAATCCGCAACAACGTTAAAGTAGTTGAAATCGGAAGTTTTAAACCATTTCATTTATCTATATCTATACTTATAAAAAAGCTCAATATATGCGTGTGTTGGCGCTCTACAGACACAGACCGTTGGACCTACAGCTACCACATTTGGCCCATGAATACCTTGGAGGTTGGCAATGAACCTCTAGGAGTTGTTTTTTCGAATTTGTTATTAGAAGTTCAATTTAAAAATTATGCGAAATTTTGACGTTTTTCTCCATAACTTTCGAAAATATTATAGAAAAAAATTGATTTTTACATTACATTGAAGATAATTGATTTTTATTTTTAATGAATTACTTAAAAAATAATTTAATTATATATTTTAATAGTAAAAATAAAACTTCATCTACACTCGCGCGTTACGAGTGAAAGGGAAAAAATAATCTTTTATAAAAGTGTTGCCATCAGATTGGCAGTAACTCAAATTAAGAAATAAATAAATTATTTTTGCAAATTAAACATATAAAAATGTAATTGTCTGCACTTGTCTGTATGAAATGAAATAAACACGAAATATGTTTTTTCTGAAAAGAAAACGTAAAGAAAAGTTTTTATGACTTTTGCAGTATTATTAATTAAATAAATCAACTTTATTTAATATATAGCTTTTCTATTCAACCACCAACGGCTAATTTGAAAAACTTTAATAATAGAAATACCTCTATAAAGAGGATCTAAATGAATGTAAATAATTATATAGTATGCAACATGAATCTATAAATGTTTTAATAATTGAAGAAAGTTGAACTTTTATCGAGATCCTCTGCTCTGTGAATTATATTTAACAAGATATTTTTCAGACATTAATATTTTAAACAAAAAGAGATAAACTTCAATCAACTAAGCCAGCTTTTAAAACTGACTAATTTATGAATATTTGAATATCGCTGTTCAATAACAGAGGGGAATCTGAGAAATTTTTGTTGAAGGATTCTTGAGATATTATATAAATTATATAAACTATTCTGTAGTACACATAACACTTAAATGCTGATGGACTTTATTTTCAATTTTGACATTAAAAAAGTATGAAAAGTTTCAGTAAAAACTGTTTTTATATTAATTCCAGCATAATTTTCTCCACTTTAATTTAATAATGAAATTTTTCTGGAGCTGACAGATAATTAGAGATACATGTAGTACATTACGGGCTTCAGGTCTTTATATATGCATGAGTTAATTTTATGATTATCAAAATTTAAACCTAAAAAATATTTTGATAAAGTAGCTATTAAAAGATAAGTTACATAAAGTATATAATTGACACTGAAAAGTCATATGAAGTATTTAATTGACAATGACGTTACAAAAAGTATTTAATTGACAATGACGTTACATAAAGTAATTAATTGACAATAACGTCACATAAAGTATTTAATTAACCATTTTAACGAGTATTAAAATTGGCGAACTGCCAATTGACTGCCATCCATAGGTGCAAGTTATCGATAAAGAAAGATTATATATTATCAGCATTATAATCTAAAAAAAATGAAAATATTCTTCTGTCAACTTTTTTATTTATTTCGATATCAAGAGATCACTATTAATCTAATATCAGAAACCATTTTGTGCAGGTTTAATACAATTAAATATTTCCGATTAACTTCAGTAAGCAGTTTACCAAGACTTGTTTTTTAAACACACCTTTTGTTTATTTTATAACCTTCGATTTGAAATTCATTATTATAACTATTATAGAATTTTGGAATAAAATTTTCTCAAATTCAGTATTTGATGGCGCAACTCATATAGAAACAAAATTTAATTAAATTATTAAACTAACTGACAATTAAGCTGATTGGCAGTTATTAAAATTTTCCAATTGATATCGATAAGGAATTTAATAAAAATAGTGTTTTAAAACATAACTTTCATTTGGATATGTTTATTATTATAATTAAAATGCTGTTTTCTTAAATATTTAATCCCAATTTTACTATTACAAATGCTATGAAATCTTGAGATAAAATGTTCTGAATTTCATTATCAGATGGCGTTACCTGTTTAGAACCAAATTTTGATTAAATTTATCGAATAACTGGTAAATAATTTGTTGAAATATTAAAGCAGTGATTTGTAATCAAGAATACACAAGATAAAAAAATTTCAAAAAGCAAGCACAATATGAATTGAGTAAAAAGAATCGATTATTATATTTTTACAAAGATTATATAATTAAAATGAGATAAGTAAAGACAGGACAGAAGCATATAAAATTACTCTTTTTACGGTACATCCTGATTTACAAAGCGACTGCTATTAAAACAATAACAAGACTAATGATAAGTTAAAAATGAAAAAAGTCAAAAGTATGGATGATTGCTCTTAGTTTACTACATACTTTTGACTATTTTTTTAAATATATGATTTGGCAATTTATCGCTGTTGGCGTGGAAATAAAGTTTCACCCTAGTTACTGACAGTTATTTGCCCACGTTTTCCTTGTTTCTCAAATTTTTGGGGGAGTTTCAACCGAAAAAAAAAATCTTAAACACTAGTTTAAATTCACATTTTTTTTTTTTTGATAATTCAGTTTTATTTTTCAGGTTTTAGGATTTAATTTTTGTCAATGTTCGTCAAGATTTTAAATAAAATGTATATCCTGAATTTTTCGCATTGGTAGCTAAATCATAAAAAAGTATTTAACAAATTTTATGTTTAAGCGATATTTGAGGAATACTTTTTTTCCATCTTAAACTTCAAATTGAACCCATAATCACCAAGCTTAATCAATGCAATTGCACTAACTTGGGGAACAAGTAATAATAATAATAATAGCCTCTTCCTTTCTTCTTGTTTTCTTTGACGAAATTCAATAGTTTTTTCTCTCTATTTTAGTTGGGTTTTTTTTTTGTGTGTGTGTGTGTGAATTGATTTAACTTCATAACCTTTGCTTCGCTTCCCTTTTCGTTGAAAACGTTACAGCCCAGTTTCTACAGCATATTGACTATTTTTAATTCCTTTGAAAAATTTAATGCACATAATTTTAAATACTTATTTTCTATCCTAGAACAGTGTAGTCTACACTGTAATGTATATTATAATTTTTATTAATGGAAAAAAAAGAAAAATATTTTTTGATGAACCTTTTAGTTTTTAGATTGTGTCATATGATGTGAACGATACAAGAATATTGTATTGGAATATTTTTCTTCGAAAAGAAAGGTGTAGAAATAGGTGTCTACAACTAATATTTTTGGGACCCAGTAAACATAATAGTATACAGAAAAAAATTTAACACAAATTTTTGGTTTTTAATTTTTTGAATTTTGCCTCACTATTTTTGAGTTACATTAGAAATCCTTTTTAAAAAATAGTATACAACACTATTACTGCGTTTGGAAGTTCTTAAAAATGCGGACAATTATTTTTACTTAATAAATGAGAAATCTGTTTGCACAACAGCTGTTATTGATATTGACCTTCTAACCTTTGAAAGTAGTCACTCTTTATCCTTGAATTTGAGAAGATAGTGATAGAAAACAAATGATTATAGTCATAAAGAAAATATTAACTGTACCATCATAATTGGTACCGACGCCATGTCATAGGTGTAACGTGTCTTCATTTTGATCTGGGCGTTCCGGGCTCGAGTCCCGGTTCTGGCATGGTTGTGTATGAATGTTCACCTCCCCCCCTTTAAAATAGGGTTGTGGTGGTGAAACATGAAAGTAATCAAGTCGTGCTCTTGGCCCTTGGTGGTGCTACTGAACAAACAAGAGAAGCTCATTTCGGTTTAAATCGCTGAGTTTTCTGTCCGAGGGCTTGTAAAGCACCATAAGTAACAACAAGCATTATTGGTCTTTTTTCTGCTATGTATTCGAAATAGAATTGTTTCTACAGAAAAGTTCAGCCTTTTCTTGTAATCTACATAAAATTTAAGCTTTGTTGATTTTGACTGCGAAGGGGTTTTAATTTGACAGCTTGGATTCTAGACTAACAACATTTTTTTCAATATCATTTACCACATTAGAATTCATTCCAAACGTTAAATAAAAAAAATATATTACCATTCAAATAAATCATACACTTTACTCTTTTTATTTTCGAATTCGATACAAAGTACTCGCAAATACAACTACCAAATAACATTTAACCTTCAGCAAGTGTCTTAAACTGTTAGCAAACAAGCAACCTGTCTTTGGCGTCAACACTTAACATTTCACAAAATCCTGACATCATTTTGAGCGCCAAAACTCGAAATTATTTGCTTTTGCTGACTTCTAGCTTGGCAGGTGATGCATATGAGGCATCAAACGATATTATTACTTGACAGCTGCTCCTATCGCGATAAAGCAAACATGTTGTCCATTCTGGCAGAGGGTGGGATGTTCTAGGATAAGACTTTTCTCGCAAGAAACGTTTTGCTAAGAAGAATGAAAACGTGGAATTCTACGTGAAGACAGGGGATGGATAAGAAAAGTACATGTTTTCAGCGATTGATATCATCTTCGAACATGATGGGAGTAATTTTAGAATGATTATATTCTGCGTGGATAAGTACTCGACGTTCTGAAGGAAAAAGTCGTAGGTTGTTTAATCTGCAAACGTTAAAAGATGTATAATAATTTGTATATACGGTTCTTTGAAGATTTAAAGTTCACATGAAGAAAGAAGTTTAAAAGTAAATGTTAAAGGGCATCACCTTGCACGTGCCATGTTAATTGTAATTTATTTTTTCAAAGGCCAAATGCGGGCTAAAATGGCCAGATTTTTTTACTTTAACCGATGATCATCAAATCACAGACGGCTTTTTGAACTCCAATCCATGATTGCATGGGAGGGAAGCAATTACTTTTGAGAGGTTCCAAAATTTTCAGTGTGATTTAATTTTGGGCTACATTTCATGAAGATGGTTTGTATATTTGGACATATTCAAACGAAAATTGACTATTTAATTTTTCTCTTACATTTTTAGTCTTGTTTTTAAATTCAAATCTTTGATGAGAGTAGTTCTTTTTTTTGCTTCTTTCTTTCTTTTTTTTTTTAGCTTTTAGTTAACAGATTCATCAGTAAACAACATCGTTACATTTCCCTGAAAATATTTAAATTGCATTTTTTTTGTAAAATTTTGCAATTTTTTAAAATTTGAACAATTGAAGCCGACTATGTTGAAGATGGCATTTAAGAAAATGTTTCATTATTTTAGCTAGTCTTTTATCTGTTATTTAAAAGGTATTTATATAAGTATCGAATCATGCAATTTTTCGAAAGAGAAAAGGGCCCTGAACTCCAAGATTTGCAACGCTTAAAAGTCCCAAAATCCACCCTTGCTCCAGTGCGTGATATTCCGGAATTTCGGCGAATAGTCTAAAACTTTATGCTAGCTAGAAATAAAAAAAGATATTAAAAAAAAACTATGAAAAAAATCTATAAAATTTAAACAAAATGGAATTTAAATCAAAAACAATAAAACAGATTTTTTAAAATTAAAAATCTAAAAAATGATAAAAAAACATAAATAATACATAATATTATCGTTTTTTATTTTTAAAATCCTACTATTAGTTCACACTCCCCCTTTCTATGTATATATATTTATATATCTTGCTGAAATTTTCAATCGTTAATAAAATACTTCACTCCACTCCACTCTACTCGTACTAAAGCTTCCACTCGAGTTCAAATACATTTTTTTAAAAAAATTATCATGGATGACACTTGATGTTAATGAAGTTTTTTTGCAAATAATTATTCCTTCATTTAATTAAATTAATTTTTAATACTTTAAATATAGTTTCAGCTGTTTGTAATGAAAATTGAAATCAGAAGGCCATAACTCGATTGGTAAAATGCAAAATTTTTAGTATTCATTTTTATCAAATTTTTAGTATGCTATCAAATTTTGAGTAAAATCTGTTCAAAGGAAGCCCTACTATTCGGCTCACAGAATATAAGTTAACACCATAACTACAAAACTGAAAGAACTAGATAAATAAGATTTGGTGCAGGGATTTAACATCTATAGGGTATACACCTATCAAATTCTGAACCAAAACGGACAAAGGTTGACTGTTTTCGTATTGTACTTATAAAAACACGCATACATAACGATTAAAAAAACTCAGTGAAATATATCAAAGTTGGTGTGTGAATTTATGACTGTAATTGTCTTTGTCTAATTTTTATCTCAATCGGTTGGAAAAAACAGGCCTAAAACATAAATTCGATTTTCCGATACCATTAACCCCATGCCAGAAATTAATCGCCAAATAACTTGCCAAGAACGATAGGATAAATTCAGGAAAAATATCAAATTCTGACCAAAAGTTAATATTTCTCATCTATTGTACACCATTACCATTCGTGGAATTTCCTGGCATGAAAAATTTAGCAGAGCACTCAAAAAAGTTTTGGGGAGATCCATATTACGACTTTATCATAGTTGTCGGCCGCGATAGCCTGGTAGGTAGGGCATTGGACTCGCATCCCTTTGGTTGTGAGTTCGAATCCCTCCGGCCGAAGAATCTGCGGTGTGTTGTGACTGGTGCACGTATAAGTTTGCCGTGGTCACAAAGTCCTCCATGTCGAGAGTAATACCACTGGGGACACTGGTTCAGAGATGATTTCTCTCTCATCCAGGTCTAAATTACGATCTGTGATTGATTGAATGAAATGTATGAATGAAGTCCGGCTCGTAAAATGGGTCGTGACGCGTGTGTAGCTAAGTCATACTCTTGATCCTAGATGGCGCTTCTGGAAATAAACAGGAGACTCACAATTCGGATTAAATCACAAAGGCTCTTTAATCAGCGAGCTTATCAATGACAAGTGTCATCAGAAACAACCACAAATATTATATTGTTCGCTTGACATTTTTAACAAACAAAAACAACCATAAATAATTTCGCATTTACTTCAGATAAAAAGTAAGGTTACTCATCTCAATAATTAATTATTCAAACGGACGGCAGATGCAATAGAATCCTTGACCTTGTTTGAAGCGGCTAAAGCATAGAGGATTAAGTTCAAATGCAGACTGATATTATCTCAGACCCATCATCATGTCCGAACAGCATCGGCTTATTGTAGTATTTTTATTAATATGCGCATAAGAGAAGTAAGCTCTGTTCTATTGGTCTTGAAAGGTAATATTTAGTACAGAATATTTAATAAGTTATTAGTATTCTTAATTTTTTTCACGGTTGCTTAGTAAATTTTCGCCTCCTCCCCTTCCCATAGTTTTTTTATTCGAAACTAGAAAACAAAATTTATTACAATTTAAACAATTAACAAAATTTATTACAATTAACAAAATTTTAAATTTTAATCTCTTAATAGCCGTATTCGATGATCATTTGTTCGATCCTCATATAAATATTATTAATTTAGTCATTTCAACCAATTTGAAGAACTGCATTTTATTATGAGATAAGAATGCATTACTTTAAATGATGTTCGATCATTACATAAATATTATTAATTTAGT
>JAPMOQ010027759.1:1276376-1296469 GCA_026543055.1 Argiope trifasciata | reverse complement strand
CTGCATTTTATTATAAGATAAGAATGCATTACTTTAAATTATGTTCGGTCAGTATATAAATATTATTAATTTAGTCATTTCAACCAATTTGAAAAACTACATTTTATTATGAGATAAGAATGTATTATTTTAAATTATATTTCCTACTTGTATAATAAAAGTAGAATATTTTGACTAGTTTACTATGCTGCTCTCGTTTACTGATACTACGGATGTTATCGAATTATCTTCGTATTCTCTAGAAAATTAAGAACGGTGAAAAGGGAAGGAGACAGGTGGACATTGACGATACACATAACGAGGGTTTATAAGTTTTCATGACAAAGATCAATCAGAGAAATCTGACTAACAATTGAAGTCGGAGGCTATGTTTATTTGGCGTTGCTAACTATTTTAAATGCATAAATGTTGCACATTTTTAGTTACTAGGAACGTTATATTTGCTATCTTAATCTTCTGATTCCAATGTCCTAAAGTCACACTATCTGTAAAAATTCGAATTTTATTTTATTTCCTGAAAATAAAACACAAACTGTGCAGATGTTAAATTGGCAGATAATAACAAAACAGATAAAAAAGAGACGGGAAATTGTGATATGGTAAACGAGATGTGAATGTTTTGTTTTATTTTCACCATAAAATTCTCCCAAATAATATTGGAAATATTGATACAAACTTTTTATCTACTCGGTCACCGTTTGCTAATTTTCGGGCAATTCTGTTATAAACGTTTGAACGGAGCTTCTGGTATGTTTTGACAAAGTAATAAGTAAGTATATTTTTTAAATTTATTTTCTGATGAATGAACATTTCTCTATGATTGATACAGATAAATCATGTCTCAAAAAATCAATAAAATTTAATGATATTTGGATTGCATACACCAAATGTTTTTGCAAATATAATAGATCGCAGATTATGAGATGTTTTGAATTAGCATTTAATGAATTAGTGATGAAAATTTTACAAAGAAATCATCAAAGTCTGTTTTGAATGTATATTTAAAATGTTATTTTACGTATTGGAATGATATCCATAATCTGGTTTTTTACAATACAGATGATTTGAGAAATATATATCGGAAATTAAAATTAAATATTTCCTTCATTTTTCCTTTAAATATCTCGAAGACCAAAATTCGATTGGCAATTTATTTTGTAAAATCGTTTAAAACCTTACCTCATCTGACATTCATCAGCGTCATCTCAAATAATTTTAAGGTACCATAGTATAACCATTCGTCTTCAATAATTACCACGGCTAGCTTTTAAAATATTTATTGGTTGACTTCATTAAACATAAACATATATACGAACAGTTATATAACAAAAAGGGACAACACTTACACGACTAACTTAACGAAACAATTAAGACATTTACGACGAACAAAGACATTTACGAAATATAAAAAGATAGTCCTCAACCGAGATGTTTTCTCTACGATGGCTGGAGGTCGACTGACGTATTATCTAGGTAGCGCTGACGTTTCATCTAGGTGACGTTGCACACAGTTCCGTTATAATAGGTGATTGTTCTATGGCAACAGTATAAGTTCTGCAAAAATTTACAAGATGGCGCTATATGACATTATCAGCACAAGAGCAGATAGAAAAAGATTCCAATAGTAAGCGCTGGGTTTGTGTGTGTGAATCATGTTTTACTGAAGCGCGGATGTTTACATCGATTTTAAGTTATGCTTGTACTGGTGGAGCCATCTCTGCCTCTAAAAGTTAGCTATAAAAATGCTTTTTTTTGTGTGAGTATGGGTTGAATTTGTCCTTTTTTCAGGAAATACAATTACATAGATGAACTTAAAAACCCAAACATTTTCTAAATATAAAATTTATCCAAATAGCTAGAGTCGTCTCCGGTGTATGAAATGAATTTTTATATATGTATAAGAATTACTCGGTTAAAGATATAAGATTTTGCTGTTCTCATAACATTAAGAATTCTTCTAAAATTTCATTACTAGTGGTTATTTTCAAAAAATTTTGCTAATTTATAGTATCCTGTTTCTTCTAATTCTGAACTTTTAAGATTATTTCAGCATTTTAAACTATATGGATTGTTTTTTTTTCATATATCTTATTTTTAAAATTTCGTTTCTGAACCGAGTCTAATACTTTGCCTGTTTTAAAAATAACGCGGATATTATTTTTATTTAAGGGGTGGGGGCTCGGAAAAGGATTAAAATAATAATTGTCACAAACTCCTCCCATCTTGGAACTTTGGAATCCGACAGCAGCGCCACCTTACTTCAGTTGATACCGAGACCTGCCAGTAAAAGTATCAATAGATAGTCTTCGGCAGAAATCTAAACTTAATTTTGAGAAGCTTTTGATTTTAAAGGTTATTTTGTGTTTGCTTTGTGTACGTGATGTGAAAATAAATATTTCGTCTCCGAGATTATGGATTATTTGTGTGAAAGTGAAATGATTACTCAATTTTATTTTCGGTCCTGGAAGATAAGACAAGGCTGATTACCTCATTTGAAATAATTTTTATCTCATTTTTTGCTGACAAAATAATAATAATGTTTCACCAATTTTTCACAATTTTTTTTCATATATTTTTGTAAGACTAAGCAACTAAATGAAACAGTGTGTCTGCTCCATGTTTTGAAGAGTACAACCTTACTTTTATGCTTTAAGCAATGATATCCTTTAAGTATTTGAAGACAGTTCAATTCTTCGCGTGTTAGATTCGCGTGCATTTATCCCATTTAGTCAACCTGACTTTTCGCGACGCCATGAAAAATATTAATAGCCTCTGATGCCAAAAATAGAAAGCCGTCGGAACTCGTGATTTGATTAAAAAATTGGTGTTTTTTCATTGTCCTTATTTTTACCGACACGGAATGTATATAAATTATTTTTTTTAGGACAGCATAATCTGTTAGACCGTCGTTGCGTTTTAAGCAGCACATCGAAATTATACTGCTTGGCCAAAACTTGAGACGACAAAAAGTACCACATAAAATGTATTCAGAAATCCATAATAACTGGAGGTTTGAATTCTAAAATATGTTTGAGATGAAACATATAGAATGAGAGGCATGTATATTTAACGGCATATCTTAGGAATATTATGGAATCATTTTCATGAGCCTTATGAACGAAATTTACAGATTATAGGTATTGTTCATTTTAGTAACCTCAGATGATCATAACGACGATTCTATCACACTAAGGGGTGAAACGTGGAATGACATGCGCATTTCTGGAATTTACTTTATTATTGGGCCAGGTAGTTTGATTGAGAGAGCGTTGGATTCACATCCTTTAGGATGATAGTTCTAACCCCACCGGTCGAAGACCTTCGTGTGTGTGTGTGATGGATGGCGCACGTATAAATTTGTTGTGGTTGCAAAGACCTTCATGTCGAGAGTAATAACATGGGAGGTACTTGTTCAGAGGCGATCGTTCTCTAATCCAAGTCTACATTGCGATATTTCAATGAAATGTATGAATGACGTCCACCCTGTAAAACCAGCTAGCGTGATTTCCATAAAGCTGTGGTGATATCTTAATCAGCCAATAACAATCCTTAATCTTGAGTGATCACTTTTGTATAGGGGGTATGTTACGTGGCTGCAAATCGGAAGGACGCGAGTTTGATCCTTGGTGGAATTCAATCACCCCATTGGCGCGATTCCACAATACAACCAACCACATTTTTGAACTCGGAGAATGAACAGGCCCTTCTCTAGCCAAAACGCTTGGCGATACTGAAACACTATTCGCTTGGCAAAACGCTTGGCGCTACCAAGACACTCTCTTCGCTCGCGAAAAAGCTTGGCGCTACCGAAAAACTCTCTTCGCTTGCCATAACGCTTAGCACTATGAAATCGTTCATCTCTCAGTAGACTCACTAGTTGGGGAGTATTGTGGTGATATCTTAATAAGCCAGTAACAGCCACTAAACATTGGTGATCACTTTTGTATAGGGGATATGTTACGCGACTGCAAATCGGAAGGTCACGATTTTGATCCATGGCGGAATTCAATCTCCCCATTGGCGTGACACCACAATACAACCCACCAAAAAATGTTCTCTTATGATCTCTTATAAACTTGTCATCTCTTAGAACTCTTTGCATGACATTGGCGTACAATAGTTACGAAATATTAACCTTTGGAGTGAATTAATTTTTGCTGAAACTATTCGTGTTATCCTTGGTGAGTTTCTTGGCATGCGGTTAATAGTATCCGAAAATCGGTTGTGTAATTCAGACACGTTGTTCTCAATCGATTGAAACAAAGATTTCACACAAAACTGCATTTAAACTCAAACATTCCCATATCTTTGTCACTGGGTTTTGTAGTTTCGCTCTTACATGTTTTTGAAAGTGCACAACGACAAGCAGTCAATTTGTACTTGGATCAGGCTCAAGCTTTGACAGGTGTGTGCACTATAGATGTTAAATATGGGTACCGAATTTTATCTTATTTAGCTCTCTTCATTTTGTAGTTATCGTATTCAATTGTATTCGAACAAGTGAAAAAAAAACATATACGAGAAGTCGATGTTCTGAAGATTTTCTCTGCACAGATTCTGCTTTAAATTTAATGAAAATCCGGGTATTTGGTGCAGAGACCATATACCAAATTCTCAAAGTGTTTTTGAGTTTTCTTTCTCACAAACAGATAGACGAATATATTTCAAAAATGTGTTTTTCGAACTCGGAGAGCTCTAAAACTTGTAAATTTGTGAAAATTTCGAGTTCGAATTCTTTTACGATTACTATATTCTCTCTATACTACGCATACAAGAAAGTGTTTTTATAAAAATGTCGTATAGATTTGAACAAGTCGAATTCTTTATCTATATCCATCCAAAGTTCAAATCAAAGAAAATGATTTTAACGTGGAAGTTGGAGTAGAAAGGATTTCAACGAGTTCTTTAATTCCATTTTGTTGCGAAAAACATCATTCTCTGGCAAATTCTTTGTTCGCATTTCCTGATAAAATCCTAGATTTTTCTCAGCGTCTTTGTAGATCGGCAGTGGAACATAACAGAAAACGTGAACTTCTCCTTGAATAAGAACATGAACATGACTAACCGTAATCTTAAGCCTCGTAGCAAGTTCGGAATGTTCTTCATTATTTCACGGTTGCGAACGATGGATTATTTTTTAAGTCCTCCAGACAACGGTTTTGCTTTCTTTTGAGCAGCAAATTACTTCGCCATTGTTGGATCTTTGCAGGTGTGCTTCAGCATCAAGAAGGGCAATGCCATTCGTGAAATAATAAATAAATAAATTCCATTTTTTAAAAGTCTCGAATTCTGAAAGTAAGTTCAGTCAGGGTGTGTAGAAGACAGACGATGAATGATTCTAAAATGCAGTCACGTGCAGGTGGTTTATTTTTTTTTTGTCCTCTTTTGATTGACTCAAGAGCGTGGGTGTATAAAATTACGTGACTTTGAATAATTATTCTATTGGTGCCATTTTTTAGCCAATTAAAACGTTCTTTTCATCAAGAAGACTCAGACTCGAATTTCAATGTTATATTTGACTTTTAATCATCCAGTCAGTTTTATATATATAAAGAATTTATGATAAGACTGCTAAATTTTTAATTTAAAAGCTTATTATGACAAAATAATAAGCAGTTTAAATAAAGAAATACATTAATTCCTAATTCTATTTAATTATTTATTCATTTAATATTGTTAATTTCAAATCGAACTTAAAATGACACTTTCGATTTGATATTTTAGATATGTTAGCTTTTATGAAGATATTTTTGTATACTCTACATTTTAGAAATTTGAAAAATTTTATATTAAAAAAATACCTTATTTTTGAGAATTTTTTTTTTGGATATTTTAATTCTTATGAGAATATTTTTGGATATTTTAGATCTTAGGAAAATTTTCTTTCTTTCTTTCTTTCTTTCTTTTTTTTTGGGGGGGGGGAGGGGGAACTATTTTAAATCTTATGAGGATATTTTTTGATATTTTAGATATGTAATTTTTTTTGGATATTTTAGATCTTATGAAGATATTTTTGGATATTTTAGGCCTTATGAATATATTTTTGCATGTTTTAAATCGCAAATAATTAAACTAAATTAATCGCAAGAGGATATTTTTGAATATTTTCGATCTTTCGAGTATATTTTTTGGATATTTTACATCTTCTTAGATAGATGAGTATATTTTAGACTTTTAGAAATATTTTACTAATTTTTTTTAATATTTTCATTACATTTTTTGGCAATGTTTATTATTAATTTTAACTGAATTTTTGTAACGATATATTTATTTCCATGTTTAAATACGAGAAACGAATCATACGAATAACTGTTGTGAGAATATATTAATAGAATTCTGGAGAAGCAATAAAAGAAAAATTTAAAAGCAAACAATTACGCGTTTGTATTCCCAACATGATTTGATATGCGCACCAAGTTTTTATTAATGACAAATTAAATGGTTAAAAAGTTATCTTAAATCGTTCATTAAAACCGCTTTTCTACAGCAGTATTGTTGATTTGAAAAAAAGTGAGGTATTTACTTGTCAAAGGCTTATAACTTAAGAGGAAATCGGCAATCAGCAATATAAAAAAATCATCTGATTTTCAATTAGTATTTTTATTTTAATTAAAAAAATTTCATACGATAAAAAGATTTGGTATATTATATTTACAGCCGGCCTGGAGGCAGCGCATGCGCAGAAAGGCTGAAAAATGCAGTTCGATCCATGGCAAGTAATAGTTCCACTTGGACTACAACATGCCACTGCCTAGTATATTTTCTTACTGAGCATCCGTTTGTTAAATCAGGCAGTTTTTTTTAGTCATGAAAGATTTGATTATTTATAGATTAATGCCCACATTTTTTTTCTTACTGATGCATGTTTTTTTTCCATTTCATTGGTTATCTATTTTTTATTTTTTCCGCATTTAAGTATGTTGACCTTTTTTTTTTATTTTACCATGTTTCTTTGTGTAAATATCCATCATTTGTAATAAGATACGCAGTGCAAAAGAAAAAAAAAATTCTGGAAACGCCAAAATGGCAATATATAACCAAGCATTGAATGCCTGAATCTATTTTATGAATTTGCGGCAAACATAAATCAATTCCTTTCTACGCATGCGCTGCCATTGGCCATCTTATAACTGACCAAATGGAAACCAGGCATAATATTTCATATGAAAATTCTTAATAAAAATATTAGACTGAAAGATTTTTATCATTTACTAATGTCATATATATCACCTAATTTTTATGTACTATTATCCTTATGAAAGGAAATTTTACAATTTTAGGTTCATAAGCAGTCAGAAATGCTGAATAAAAAACACCACAGTGGTCTGGGAAAAGGTCTCGGCTTCAGAACCGGAAGTTTTTAGGTTCGAGACCCGAATCCATCGAAGAACCGTCGTGTAAGCGGGTTTGGTGTCTACGAGACCAAGCGTCCTCCTGCAGGTGTAGTATGGAAGTTTGGTGAGGGAGTTTTTAGCTCAGATGTCATCATCTTCTCTGATCGCGGTTCAGAATCACGAGGTCCGTCCTCAAAAAGCCATAACGTTGCTTTAACAATGGACGCTAATACAATTTAAATAAAATAAAAATTATATATCTAGTTTATTGATAGATAAAATGTAATTACATACCTTAATTTGCAAAAAATAATGTTAGTAATAATAAAAATAAGAAATAGAAGTAAAAAAAAGTAATGGTCATTTTTTTTTATTTCTTTCGCAATAATCGCACAGAAGCATTCGCTGTCATAGCTTTTATAACGCATAAAAATTAATTTACGCTGTCTGAAATGGGGTAGTGATCGGCATATTAACAAGTCACAATCTACATCAAATAAAATAAAAGTTAAGAAAATAAAAAAGACAAACCGAAGTTTCTTATGAACGAAAAGTGAAATATTACACAGACATCTGCCACCATTAATCTTCCTATGGTAACATACTCGAATACAAATATCCCATTAAACCGAACATCGCACAAAGCATTCTCTGTGCTATTCCGGAATTTGGCAGTTCCAGACAAAAACTGTCATCAACTTTTTCTTTAAAAAAAATAAAATAAATAAAAATGAAATAACCGAAGCAATCTAAATGGGGCGTGAAGAATCAGCTGTACATTAAATAAACACAGCCAACTAGTAACACACACGACAGCTACCAGTGGAAGATAAATCGCCAGCTTTTGGCATGCGTATCTGAGAGTAGTGAGCGGAGAGTCATTGACAAATGAAGTCGTTAGAAGACGTTGGATGGCTGGAATAAGTAAACAAGATTTTGATTCCGAGGAAAAGGCTGATTTCCATCCAGCCTAATCTCGGACATTTTTCAGCCGGGAGATAATGTCAGCCTGGAGATGGAACTGGTTTTGTTCTTCGGCAGATAATGGAGTGGAAGGTTGGATCCCACGCCGGCTGAATATCTGGCGACCTACTTTGGATAATGGGGGATGCAGGATCCTCTGAAGGATAAATATTTTAATAAAGAAGTGCGCAGTTTCATTTCGGTTGTGAAGCATATATTTATAATTAAAAAGCTCCAACTTTTATAAATATAAGGAGCTGAAATTTATATACCAATTACTAGAGATAAATGATAAGAATATGAGGTATAATGGTCATGGATCACTTTTATGGAACTTAAATTCGAGAATTCAAAGAATAAAACATTGGAATGCTTAACCCTCTGACTGCCCAATTTGTGAGCCGAAATCGCTTCAAGAATTTATATACCAATTACTAGAGATAATGATAAGAATATGAGGTACAATTATCATAGATCGCTTTTATGAAACTCAAAGTAGAGAATTCAAAGAATAAAATATTGGAATGCTTAACCCTCTGACTGCCCAATTGGTGGACCGAAATCCCTTCAAAAATTGTGCATTTCGTGTGCATATATATATTGGTGAATTGAAAAATGCATTTTTTTTTCTGTTTAGAAAATAACTTTTATATTGATTTTTATCGTGAGAAACTAAGTTGTCAGAAAAACCAATTTCAGATATTGTCACAAATTTTTTTTTTTTATTTAGAAATAAATTTCTCTTGAATTATTGTTAATTTCTGCTTATTGCATGATGTAAAAAAGTGAAATTTATAAAATGTAAGGAGGAGGAGGAGAGATATCTTTCAAATCAATTTTGCATCACTGCCTAACGCGCTGCAAGTTTATTAAATCACTGTCAGAGTAATCTCTATTTGCGGAGCAGTCTGAAAAATCTATATCACTATCACTATCAAAACTAAAATCGCTTTCAGAATCTGATAATTCATCAGAAATATGCTCTCTGTCAATTGCTAAACGTTTTCTTGCAGCCATTTTTGAAATAAATAAATAAATAAATAAAATTATATAAAAAAATAACCGTCAAAAAGTGATGTTTTAGCGGTGGTATTAGGCAAGTGCTATTACAGCTACCTTCAAATGCCGCAATTTAGTGAACAACTAACAGTATCTGTTTTCCAAAACGTAAACTAAAAGTTTATTATTGTATATAATTTATTTTAGTGGTTGAACGGGGAAAAACGGGAAACGCTTTTCAATAAAGGGAAAAACAAACAAACAAAAAAAACCACGCCTCTGAAATCGTGGGATGAGCAGATTTTGCTACATTTCCGTTGCCCGTGGAAACAGCGGGATAGTCTTCTTGAGGCTTAAACCTCAAAATTAGAATTCTTAATTTTAAAACTGCTTATACTGTTTTCCGAATTTTTAACTAATTTCACTCTTTTCGTCTTTATAAAAGTAGATTTTCTCAATCAATTCTTCACACGATGTTTGATTTGCTGGGATTTTGAAATTTTGTTCTTTTGTACAGTGTTGTTGACAATATTCTATTTCAAAATCAATAAAACTTAATTGTTAGTTATCAATAATAAAATTTTGGCTCTACTCTTGTGACGCCACCTAGTAAGAAATTAGGCAAAAATTTATTTGAAGAATCTGTGATATATTTAAAATAATGGATTATGACTCAAAAACTCTAAAGTAAATAAAACTGAAAATGAAAAATAATTCTGCTCTTCAGTGCATTAATGAAATAATTTTTTTAAAAGATTGTTTTTATTAAATTTGTTGCTATTTTCATATGCGAAAGACTCAAAGAAAAAACTCTATAATTTTTGAAGAATTGAACCTTGAGGTTTTCCCTAGTTCCTTGGTTTCGAATACCCTGGAGTTCGAGATGATATTCATCTGCCGTTTCATCTACATGTATACATATATAGACATGATAAATTTAAAACGACGTACATCTTACAGAAAAAAATTTGGCTGTAATTGGCTGTAATAGATTTGGCTGTAATTTAATGGATACTCTGCGTTCAAAAAAATCATAAGATAATATTCATCTGTCTTTCATCCACCTGCATGTGGATATGATAAATTTTAAACGTTATAAATCAAACAGAAGAAATTTGGCAAGTAGTTTTGACCGTAAATTTATGGATACCTTGAGTTCGAAAAACCCATTTTTGGAATGATATTCGTCGATCTTTCTATCCACATGCATATGATTACGATAAATTTGAAACGTCATAAACCTTACAGAAGACATTTTTGAAATAATCGTTTCTTTCATGCGCATGTATGTGGATATGACAAATTTAAAACATCTTGGACCAAACAGAAGTAGTTTTGACAGTAAATTTATGGAACTTTGAGTTCGAAAACCCCATTTTTGGGACGATATTCGTCTAGTTCTCCATCCACAAGTATAATAATAAATTTGAAACGACATAAACCTTACCGAAGAAATATGGAAAGTAGATTTGAAAATTACTTTATGGATACCTTGAGTTCGAAAAAAACATTTTTGGAATAATATTTGTGTATATTTCATCTATGATATGATTAATTTAAAAAGGCATAAGCCAGACAGAAGAAATTTGGCAAGTAGCTTTGACAGTAAATTTATGAAAACCCTGAGTTCGAAAAACACATTAATGAGATGATATTTGTCCTTCTTCCCATTTATATATTTAGGGATATAACAAATTTAAAACTGCATCAGCTAGACAGAAGGAATTTTGCTGGTATCTTTGACAACAAAATATGGATAAGCATCAATTTATCCTTAATTCTTTAATACATCTGTATATATGTTGTGGTTAAAAGTATATTTCATTTCAAAAATGGTATAAAGAAAAAAAAACTAAATACAAATCCTCTTTTCCAATATTTTTTCATTTTTTTTGCATCGTTTATTTTTGTGTGTTTTTAAAGTCATACCACAGCTTATTTGGCGATCTAATAAAAACTGAACTTTTCTTTATAATGCAACGAACACTAACAATTTAATTCTAAACATTCTGCTTTTTAAGCTTTAATTTTGAAAATTATTCTATAATTATATCGTCTGAAGAAACCTAAATCTGAGAATTCAAGGTAATTGAAGAAAATGGGACTGTATAAATTCTATATTTTGAATATACTATTAAACCACAAACCTAAATATTATTATTTGCTTTAGCAAATGAATATTAGTTTCATATTAATAATTCTCAGTATTGAAACAAAGAAAACATTATTTTTGAAGCTTGAAATTTATTATTGCAATTAAATTTACGAATGAAAATAAAAGAACGTTATTAAAAGTTATAAGAGGAGCTCAACATACCTAATAGATAGAATAATAAAAGAAGATAAAAAAAAACAAAGCAGAAAGAAAACTTTTTGATTGAAAAAACGAAGTAGTTATTTCCCTATTTTAAATCGCCGAACTTTATTTTGGAAAAAGATCTTCTAATTATAACGTTTCAGTATTGTTTTGCCATTTGCTGTTTACTAAACTTTTCCTACAATAAATCGAATAATACGTATTTAGAATTTCTGTTGAGATTGCCACAAGTCATGCTTTAAATAAACAATCTATTACCGAATTGTTTATTTATAATCCGATTTAAACAAAGTAAGCAAGATCCTTTTCTTGTTTATTCAAATTTTTATGAAACATGTCATTAATAGACATTAAACCGGATTGGCGGTTGTCAGTTTTTAAATATTTTAAATAGCGAATTTTTCTTTCCTTTTTAATATCTGACTGAAACCTGACCGATTGTATTCTTTAATAAATAGAATTTAAATTAAAACTATTATTCATTAAGCTAAAATTTTTTTAAATAAATTTCAGAATTTTATGGCAAATGCATTACTTTGCATAGGTAATTTTCTTTATTATTAGAGTCTGTAGATGAATATATAAATATATATATAATTGAAATCTTCTAGCAAAAAATTTCAAGCTATCATGTGAGAACATTGAGATTTTTTTTAATGTCACGTGGCAATCCGGCAGAAATTCGACTGAAACACGTGAATTAATTGAATTAATTTACTACAGATTAAAAAGTTAAATTATTAAATAAAAGCGAGAGTAAAAATCCTTCAACAATTGAGTTTATTATTTTCAAAAGCACGCCAATGAATATTTTGGTGGATGATTCCATAGCATTTAAAAAGATTATTTCAAACAGCGTATGAAATTGAATTAAAAATGTTATTAAAATTAAGTGAAAACTATATAGATATGAAACTGATATAATTAAAAAATAATTTTTTGAATTTTAAGATTCTACTAAGACTATATAGAAGAAGACTATGATTATAGAATTTCTGTAGGGAAGTTTAAATATTACATCTAAGCTTAAGATTAATGGACAATCGCCAATGTTGAAATATTTGGATTGATTTCTCACTAACAATTTTTTACATCAACCTTTAAAAGCCTTTTGTTATTATTTCTGTTATCCATCCTGGATATTACAGCTAGGCTTGAAATTAATGTATAGTCGCCAATGTTGAAATATTTGGAGTGATTTCTCACTAACAATTTTTTATTGTAACCTCTAAAAGCCTTTTGCTATTATTTCTGGTATCCATCCAGGCTGACAATTTTTAAGAGAGATTTTGGAGGTTAACACAATTTTGAAGTAAGTCCAGACAGAGGAATTAGGTATACGGCTGACATTCGCACCAAGTAGTAACTTTTATTAGCTCTTAATGTGACAACCTTTTTTTATCATTTTCTAACAACCCTAACAGCAAAAATTTAATCTTCAAAAGCGATAAATCGAAAATGTTCTACTCTTGTATTTTGAGGTTCAGAAACCCAAAATCAAAACAACCTCTTGTTCACGTCACCTGAAAATCAAATTTAAATTTTAGACACGTTTTCCCTAGCAGATTGAAACAAAAATTTCACATAATCTACAATTTTATTCACAAAATCATATACGAAATTTGACACATTTAAATCTGCGTTTTTGAGTTATCATGTTAAGATACTTTTGATACAGACTGTCAGAAAATCAAACTCAGGTTGGATTTGGCTTAAAATTTATCGATTCCAATACTATTAATGTTAAATTTCTGCATTGAATTTTATCTATCTAGTTCTCTTAGTTTTGTAATTATGGCACAAATTTTTATTGGAACTCCCGGACAGACATACTTCCTCTGAATAGATTGAACTCAAAATTTGATAGAAATCTACAAATTTGGTTTAAATATCGTATGCCAAATTTCAGCCATTTATCTCAAGTGTTTTTTTTTTTCATTTTCTTTGTCGAAAACAGATAGACATTTTCCAAAAAATTGTTTCTTTAACTCAGGCAATCTAAAGCGCGAATTTTAAAACAGTATAAAAGTCAGTTTTGTGCGATAATATTCTTTGGGAGTTGCTGGGAATAAATGTCTAAGTCTTTCTTGATTTTTTTAATAAAAGAAAATGCTCTAATTTTTATTTTCAAAGTATATTTAAATCTAATTTAATAGCTTTAAGTCAAATTGTCTATTCTGAAAGTCTTCGATCTCTTTTATTAGTAGTAGAAACAGAAATAATGCGCTTCACCCACAAATTATGCAAATAACGATTTTAAAACAGTAACTGACCCTTTTTTTTAATATTAGAATATTCTCAACAATTTTCTTGGTTTTTAATAAAAACATTGCTTACAAAGGGCACTGAACTCAAAGTTATTTTTAAATATGTCTGCTTTTTACTCTTTTTATCCTTTAAAATGGAAATCTTATCTTTGAAACTTGCTGCAATCTATTCGAAAGCATCTCGTGGACAAGCGTGGGCTAAAGTTGATAAAGTTCACCAAAACTCAATTCATTACAAAAGATTTTTATTTATTGTTTAGGCGGATAATGTTATATTTTTTAATTTGGTTTCATTGAATCTTTTATTTTTCAATACCTGATTTAAAAATTAGAGAAAGATTTTCCACTAATAAGTATTTCAAAATGAAATATTTATTTCATATTGGTGCATTAGATTGATAACAGAGGGCAATAATTTAAGGTATATTTAGCAGCTCTTACTTTCTTTTATACGTACCTAGAAAATATCATAATCGCCACAAAAAATCGAATCTGGTATTTTGATGAATCTTCAAGTTCAGAGTTTCCTGAGTTCGAAAAACACATTTTTGGTAAAGGTTCGTCTATCTACCCGTATCTCGGAGAAAACAGGTATCGAAGCTAACTCGAAGATTTAAATTTTCAATTGTGATTTATCAAAACAATACATGCCATAAGAAAATTTGTGAAACCATTGGTGAAAAGATAACCAGTTAAAGTGCACCATTGTAAACTATTCTAAACAAAGTTAGAGTTTGGAAAGGGAACTATTCTATACAAAGGTAAAGTAAAGGTAAAGATTGAAGTGTGTTGAAGTTCAGTATTTTTGACAAATTTATTTAGAAAAACCAAACATATATACATACTTAAGAAACATATTATAAACCTATAACAGCATAAACATAAAACTTTATTAGTTCGCCATATTGGCTATAGATGGCAGCACGTTACCGCTTGAAAATTTAAGTAGCCATTATAGCGAACTAATAAAGTTTGAAAATATCCTATCTGTAACTCCGAACTGCTCGACCGTAGCGCTTCAAAACCGGCTCCAATTGATTCCTCGTGGCCAAAAACCCCAGACCCCCAAGTTTACCGGAGTTTATTAATTCTGGGGCGATTTTCGACTTGGCAACCATTCCTCGTATTATAGTATTAGATTGTAGTTGCCCCCCCCATCTTTCATTTCCGGTATATATATGTGTTATTCCTATATTGCCTAAAAACAATCATTTTGATTACTTGAAAAATTTTAAATAATCACATGACTTTTACTATTGAATTGTGTAAATTTCTTATATGAAATCGGAGCCATTCTGAATATATGAAATCAAATCGGCTCCGATTTCATATAATAGTTCATTATTTTTTTTAGTTACCGTCACTTGTTCTTTACTTGTCATATATACTTTACGAAGAGGCGACAGGAATACAAATACAATGCAAACAGTTCTTGTTCTAATTAGCAGAACAGATTTCCACCTATTACAGTAATGCAAGACAGAAGAACATAAATCAGAAAATAGGGACCCACAAACATCAAATACAACATGTTCTAACAAACGAAAATTTTGTCAAGCACGACTTTTCAACAAAAACATAACAAATAATATCTGTGAAAAATGTCAAAAGTATGTTTGCTGATGATATACACATAAAAGATTTCAACTTACATTTGCTTAAAATGTACAAATAATGAATAAATTATTTTTTGTTCCAAATGAAGTAAATTGTTTTTATTGTTGATACTTACTAATAACTTGCTATATGACTGTAAATAGTATAAGAAATATTGAAAATTAATTTTAAATAAATTTCTTTACACACTAGTTATTCTTTCACAATGCTGTCATTTTGACTATTTTGGGGCAATATAGGTATACACTAAGTCTCCGTCTTTCTAGTGTTAAATCAAATTTAATCTCTGTCAAATTTTCAGTAAAAGCTATCTCAATAAATCTATCTCTGTGAGGAAGTCCGTCTGACTGGTCGTTCTAATTTGTTAATACGATAACTATGAAACTAAGAAAGCTAAACAGATAAAATTAGGTACACAGATTTAATGTCTATAGTGTAGACATCTAACTTTTAGCCAACTCTCATGAAGGTGTCTATTTGTTGATCTCTATTTTCAGGCAAATGTAAACGCAATAATTCATAAACACAAAAGAATCAAATTTGGTAGGGGACTTGTGTCAATTTTTTAACTCAATTGTTTCGAAAAAATGCGTCTAAAACGCAGCTCAGATTTTCGGATTCTATTAACTTCAGGCCAGAGAGCAGCCGCCAAAAAATTGGCGAAAATTCTAAAACTCGACAATCTAGATTATTCAAATTTGGTGTTCTATTTTAATACTAAATTTGTAGACTGTTTTTGAAATTTTGAATTCAATTAGTAAAAAAGAATAAATTTTAAATGGATATTCGATTTCTTTCAGTATTTAAAGAAGCAAATCACAAAATATTCTATATTGTGAAAGTATTGATACTTCAACAATTTGAATCCTCTGTAAGTACAAAATACTGTACAGTATTTTCATGAAGCTGTTCGGTATTCTTACCAAAGTCGCACATCTTCTTTCGTAATATTTTACAATATTGTGCTATATTGTATTATATCATTTAATATTATAATATTGTGTTATATTATATTATATCCTTTAATATTCGAAAGTAATATACAATATTGTGCCATATTAAACTATATTATTTAATATTCAAAAATATTATACAATATTGAGCCTTATTACATTATATCATTCAGTATTAAAAATATCGTACAATATTGAGCCTTATTATAATATATCATGTAATATTCAAAAATATTATACAATATTGAGGGTTATTATATCCTTTAATATTCAAAAATATTAATACAAATTACACATATTCTTTAACATTGTACCATATATGTGTTCTACTAAGATAATTCTGTACAGTATCGTAAAATATTGTAGCAACATTATTAATAGAGTATTCTACTCTAACAGGATATTTCTTATGATTTTTTACCTCTATCAGTTTCGAAGAAAAATATACAAACAAAAAGTCTTTTTGTTCGATTTGAATTTTCAATTAAGCTTTCAGCGAAAAGGTTTTCTACATATTTTGATTTTGACTAATTAAAACGCCACTTATTATAAAACTTCAAAAGATGATGTCATATCATCTCTCATAATAGTAAACAATACTGTGCGCTATTATCTATACTTATAATAAAGCTCAATGTGTGTGTGTGTGTGCGTGCGTGTGTGTGTGTGTGTGTTGGCGCTCTACAGGCCAGCCCGTTGGACCTACAGCTACCAAATTTGGTACATGTATACCTTGGATGTCGGGAATGTGCACCTCGGAGCGATTTTTTCGAATTTTTAATTAGAATTTGAATTAATTAAAATTAAGCGAAATTTTGACGTTTTTCCGCTATAACTTCCGAAATTATTATCGGAAAAACATGATTTTAACATCAATTTAAAGATAAAAAAATTAGCTTTCTAATGGTATCAGTGTTTTAATGTATAACTCAAGCTTCTATTTTTAACGAATTTTTAAAGAAATATTTTAACCATGTTTTTTTTAGCACGTGACTGGATAAAATAAAATAAAACAATGCCGGAAGTTCAAATGAAAAAACAACAACTATCATCGTAAATCAAATCTAAAGGAATACAACTTTCAGCACGTGACTGGATAAAATAACATAAATATAAAATGTGATATCTTCTATAAAAATAAATGCAAGGCAAAGGATTCTAAGAAATCGTTTGCAATATTTATATCATTAATTCCATAAATTATCTTTATTTACGGTAAACCTGATTGAATTTAGACAAGATATGCATTGAAATCCCGACTTAATGGCATATTTCTATAATCGTTTGCAATATCTGTATCATTAATTCAATAATTTTTTCCCTTTTTCTCTTTCTTTAAAAAACATATTTAACATTTTGGCAATATCACCGAAAAAAACATTTTTAATATTTTGGAAGCATAATTGATAAATTATAAGAGCATTAAACTCAAAAAGTTTTTCCGAATAAAGTTACCGACTCTTTAACTACTAATAACTGAATCTTTTAACTTAAACTATTTCTTAAATTTTGGCTAAAAAATATAAGATTTAATTGGAAATTTTAGAACGCATTACTCATGGCGAACCAGCTGGTCGCCAAAGGCGGCTAGTATTATATAATTTAATATTCAAAAATACCCAATACTGGGTCATATTATTTTAAATAATTTAATATTCATTATATTTTTCAATATTGGGTCATATTTTATTATTTAATATTCAAAATATTTTTATTTTTTTAAATATCATACAATATTGTACAAAATAATGATAATAAGATAATAATGTATGATATATAAATTAAATAATGATAAGGTAATGCCACACGATATCATAAAATATCTTAATTTGAGAGTATATTCTATGCTAAGATGATAGGGCATATTAATTTTGACCATCGTATTAGTTTCGAATATTAGGTTGGTGCGTATGAAATGTCGGATTCTCTTTACATGCGGACGTTTGTCTCCCTGTTTTCATTATACTTTTGTCTTTGGCATAACCTCATTCATAGTCGTATTGTCCATTGCCAGAGACTCATTTCAGCAAAATAGGTTTTCTCGAAGGTCTTCCCTTTTGTTCTTTTTTTTGAGTTTATTGCCGATATGAATTCTGCCGACATTCGCGTCATTTTCTTATATGAGTACAAACTTGGTAATAGTGCTGCAAAAGCTGCACGCAACATAAACCAAGCGTTTGGGGAGAATACGGTTAACGATCGGAAAATGCAGCGTTGGTTCGAAAAATTTCGGACTGGCGATTTTTCACTGCAAAATGAGCCGCGCGGAAGACCCAAAACGTCTGTGAAGAATGATGACCTGAAGGCTCTAGTGGAAGCGGATCCAGCCGTATCCACGAGGGAACTTGCTATCAGGATGAAAGTTGACCATACAACGATATTGAGACACCTTTCTGAGATTGGCAAGGTTAAGAAGATGGACAAGTGGGTACCACACGCACTGACAGAGCGAAATAAGCTGGAACGAACTGGAATATGAAGTTTTGCAGCATCCACCATATTCACCAGATCTCTCGCCGACCGATTTTCATTTTTTCAAGCATTTAGAGCTGTTTTTAAGGGACAAACACTATGAAAATGAAGACAGTCTAAAAAACTCGATATCAGAGTTTATTAATTCTAAAGACCAAAATTTTTTTAAGACAGGCATCTACGCTTTAAAATCTCGTTGGGAGAAGTGTATTGAAGCGAATGGAGCATACTTTGATTGAATAAACAGCTTTTGAAGAAAGATATGCAGTTTTATACAATCACTTAAGAATCCGACATTTCATACGCACCAACCTAATATATATATATATTATTATTATTATTATAAAACTTCAAATGATGTCATATCATTTCTCACAATAGTAAACAACACTGTGCACTATTATATTACATAATTTAATATTCACAATATTATATATATACATATGTATATACATACACACAAAAACTCATCCTGCTTGATTTGAATTTTCAATTAAGCTCTCATCTAAAATATTTTCTTCAAATTTCAATTTTGATCAATTAAAGCATCACGAACTTCAAATCTTGACTCAATAAACACAAGATATTATAATTGTTCCATTTACAAATCCCATAATTTAAATACCACTTTTATGCGCAAGAATCTAAAATTAGAACCTTAATGACGCCAAGTTGCTCCCGGCGTCTCAAGATCATATTTTTGCTGTCTTAAGAGATAAAAGGATCAAGTTTCCCAAAATAGCAGCCTTCGGACGAAGATGCGACAGCGCGTCGTCGACATCTGCTGCTAGAATTAACTCAATATTGATTAGCTTCTCGTCAAAAGATAATAAACGCTCTCACCTGTGATGTCCGAGTTAGTCTCGTTATGAAGAAGTAACGGGTGTATTGATTTCTAGTAGAGAAAATATCCATGCTTTCATTTTTTACTAAAGTTCTAGCAGAGTTAAGATGCGTCGTGATTCGTATAAGTATTAAATGGTGAAGATTGAAAGAAAATTACCGAATAATATTCGTGTAGGATGCAATAAAGTTCTTTCGTGTGTTTTCTGATTACAAATACCGATAACTATAGTCAGAAAAGAAGTCTCTGTATAATAAAGTAGTTATTAGTTATTTCAGTGCAACCGTTTACAGTCATTGTGTTAATCTGGAAACTGGATTTGTAGTA
>JAPMOQ010027759.1:1263623-1276366 GCA_026543055.1 Argiope trifasciata | reverse complement strand
AATGGAGAAGTTTGAAAGAAAATTAGCAAATAATATTCATGTAAGATACACATAAAGTTCTTTCGTATGTTTTAAGACTGAATGTCGATAACTATAATCATAAAAAAAGGGGTCTCCGTATAGAAAGAAACTATTTGTTATTTAGTTCAACCATTTACAGACATAGCGGTTAATCTGGAAACTATATGAGAAGGGAGAAAAAATTGCTTCTTATATGAATGCAGAGGAGCATTATTTAGAAGGAAAAAAATCAGATAAATATATTAGACAACAAAATAATTTGTATTAATTCACCGCTAGTTAGAATCATACAGTATAATTTTCTTCTCATTTCATCGTATCTGCTGTATATCACTGGTGTATAGAATTTTAATAGCGCCGTTAAAAATTTTTATCTTTTTTCCCTTCAGTTCCTTATAAAAGATTTATTCATAAGCTATTGTCAAAATCAGATTTGAATATTATCGTTAGCACTATTAAAATATTTTTAAATAAAAAAAATAACTAGCAACTTTTCGGTCATGAAACGGACTTTTATAGCTGCTAAATTATTAATACGAAATGCATTTACCTAATATTTCATCTTGTTAATTGATTACAATGAATAACATAAATTTACAAAACCAATACTCTAAGATCCGATAAATAAAATAAAATAATATCCTAAATAAAATAATTTGTATTAATTTTCCGTTAGTTAGAATCATACAGTATAATTTTCTTTTCTTTTTATCGTATCTGCTGTATATCATTGGTGTATAGAATTTTAATAGCGCCGGTAAAATATTTTTATCTATTTTTTCCTTCAGTTTCTCATAAAAGATTTATTCATAAGCAATTGTTAGAATGAGCTTTGCTTGGATATTATAATTAGCCCTATTAAAAATATTTTTATTGAAAAAAAAACAATCTTCTAAAAAGCATTGCAAGTTCAATTTTAAAAATACACATACTGCGGTATAAAAATTAAAATTTGGCTCGGGAGTTAATGTCCCAAACAAAACTGAGTGACCTCCATAAAGTTTTCTGGCATGTACCCTAAAAAATAACACTCTCTGTTTAAACTATACTTTTAAACCAATCAGAGTGGTATCCTCAAAAGTTTCTAATAAATATGTCATGCTAGAGAACGCCTTACATGACATTGACATGTAACAATTACGAAATATTAACCTGTGGAGAATATTTAGAATTTTTACCGAATCTACTGTATTATTCTTATCGAGTTATTTGGCGATTAATCTTTGTATCATAGATTATCTTACCGATCTGCTATATCTCTGGTATAGACTATCTTACCGATACAATTCTAAATATTGCAATAGGTTTACGGATTTCTTTAATCCTGCCAGTTTCGATGGCTTCTGGAGAACGAAGTTTTTCAAAATTTAAACTTATAAAGAACATCGTGCGATCTACCATGGCGCAGGAAAGGTGATCGAACTTGTCTATTATATCCATAGAGAGCTAAATTTTGAATAAATTAAATATTAAGGAATTGATGCGAGCATTTGTAGCTGCTAAAGCAAAGATAATCAACATATGAATATATTTTCTAATCTTTATATTTTATATAAGACATGTTTTATTATTGTTTTGTTTTTAAAATTTATGAAACATTAAAAAACAATAAGACAAACGTTTTAATATTATAATTTTAAAGCTTTTCAGATCCAAAATCAAATTTCGAATACTATAAAAGAGTGTTTCGCATATAATTTTCAGCACTTTATAAGAGTGCAACAGAACCCTGTAAAGGGGTACCGAATTTCAATTAGAACAAGGGCACCTAATACCCCCTGTGGCGGCCCTGTAAATTCAAAAGTCGAATTCGTTTTTCATACAGGTTTTCCTCAGCCGATTGGGGAAAAATTGAGGTAAAACTGCGTTTGTGCGTTTGTTATCACAAAATATACCAAATTTGACATATTTATCACTGCATTTTTATATTATTGCGTTTAGCTATTTCTGAAGGTACAGACCAACATACAGTCAACATCGTAGTTGAATTTGTCTACACTATAGATATTAAATCTGCGTGCCGAATTTTATCTATCGTTATGTAATTATCTTGTTAATTTATATTCTTACAGCTGGACCGACGTACTATCTCTGAACAGATTTTACACAAAATTTGATAGAAAATTGCAAATTAGGTATTAAGATCGTGTATCAATTTTCCAAAAATGTGGTTTTTGCACAAAACATGGTGATTTATTCGAAATTTCAAGTTCAAAATTTTTGACGAATACTATACATTTTTTATATTACGTATACGAGAAAATAATAGCAAAAATTTGTTTAATTTTATAATTAACTTTTAGACTTTAAAATGTTGAAGTTGATTTTTTTTTTTACTCGAAGAGGATGATCATCAAAATGACCAATTATCATCAAAATCAAACAGATGACTATGAAAAACGTAACCATTTAGCTAGTTACATTTTTTGCGTGTTTGAGGTCTTTGTTCAAATTCAAATAGAATGACAATTTTCCTTAAAAATATACACTTTTTTTGTCTGAAAGAATTTTGAAAATGCCGAAATTTATCAAAATACCGATATTCCATATTTTGACGATAACAATACTTTCACTATATTGTCATAGTATAAAAGAAGGGGAAAAAATAACAAAATTAAAAGAACTAAAAAAACACTCAATACATCACTAAGAATATTTTTAAAATTACAATTGATACAAAAATAACCATTACTCAATTCAATTGATACATAAATAACCATTATACAATTTAAATATTTTCCTGCTGTATATAAAATTAGATCCACCTAGATCGACCAATTCTAATTCGATTCACTCTTGATTACTGTTATACTATTATTTTATACTACAAATCTAGAATTGATGATAAAGCAGGCGCGAATATTATCATAAACACCGATTGCTTAAACGGAAAGAAACACAAATCAAACCAAATTATTTATTTATTCATTTTCCCCATTCCAAATTCACTAGACTGCAACTTACTAAACCAACTGACTTACTTCATCAAACGCAGGCTTGTAAATTGAAAAGATGGGCGTTTGTAGCATCTATGAACAGGGTGTGTGGAATATGTCATAAGCACTCGCTTCTTAAAAAAATTTATTTAAATTGTATTCATGAGAGAGTAAACAAATAATAATGACCTTGGGAATTTCCAGGGTGGACTGCTTGTGATTCCTTTATTCGAAAATAGGGACGCCTCTGTTTCCAAACCGTCAGACGATTTCGATTATCGCAGGTGTTGCTTCCAGTCATTAGCACCTGTGAATATGAGAGGAGATAATTTTGTTTATTTATTTTGTAAGGATACTTTCTATTCTTTTTGAGTAAGTTTTCTAAAACTGCAACCGTATATGATCTCATGAAGTGCATGCAGATGACTCTGAAATTAAAACTGGAAATGAAATTATCGCAGCTTTTTATTAAATTAATTTCTATTTTTCAATTATTATTATTAGTTCACATTCTCCCTATATATATTTATTAATATATATCTTGATATATCTTGTTCAAACTTTCAACCGTTAATAAAATACTTCTTATTCATCCACTCAAATTCAAATATATTTTTATGTAAACATGTAATGGATGGCACTGGACGTTAATATGGGTTTTTTTTTCAAATATTAATTCATTTGTTACATTAAATTAATTTTTAATACTTTAAATAGAGTTTTAGCAGTTTGTAACGAAAAGTGAAATCAGCTGGCAGTAGCTCGATCGGTAAAATGCAAGGATTTCAGTATTTTTCACGTGAAGATAAAAAATGGGAGTTAATTCATGCGAAAGTCAATCATTTTTTGATAAATATTTAGTAAAAAAGTAACTAAAATAACATTTTTCTTCATTGGTCTAAGCAGGAATTGAATTTATTTTTATTTTTTATATTACTAGTTTTTATTTCAACAGCATTTATTTTCAGATTATTTTTTAACTAGTAGCGAAACGAAAATTCATTCAGTATATTACAAATCAAAACTAAAAGCTGAATTTCAAGGCCTAATTCGGGATGTACTTCAAAAATGAATCCTATAATGACTCAAATCTTTTATTAATTCGTGATTTTATCTCTACCGCTACTAATAATGAATAATGTTTGTGGGGTTTAGGAGACCATATAGACTGACCTATATTTACCGAATTTCGCACAGATGATTTCTGGAAGATAAAGATATGTAAATAAGATTTTTATGAAAATTTTTATTAGTTATAAATTACAGATATCGGTGTTTTCCCCCCGATAATTCTTGAAACAATATTTGTATACAATCTTACAGTAATTGAAAACTGAAAAATAATCTTTCTGGTTATACCATTTATTTCTCATTCAGCATTAAATCAAATTTTGGAAGCAAGTTTTTTTAATGATGTGTGGAAATAATTTTCAATCTTAGAATGAAATTCAAATCAGTAAATGCAAAATCTATGCATACAATTAGTTATTTATATTTGTCATATATATGTATATATACAATTTGTACATATATAAAGTTTTAACGGTTAGATAATTTTAATCAGTATAATTTTTTAAATTCCTTTCAAAAGATACTATTATTGCTAAATTGTGTTTTCAGATATGGTATTAATTAAAAGTGTGAGATATGATTGCAATTTAATAAATATGTTTGTTTATTTGTGTTGTTTGACTCAAAACTACAGTTTTTACTACTTTACTTTTTTAGATTTACTACTTTAGTTTATTACTACTTTTACTACTACAGTTTTTACTACTTTACTTTACTACTGCTTTTACTATTACAGTTTTTACTACTTTACTTTACTACTACTTTTACTACTACAGTTTTTACTACTTTACTTTACTACTACTTTTACTACTACAGTTTTTACTACTTTACTTTACTACTACTTTTACTACTATAGTTTTTACTACTTTACTTTACTACTTTTCAGTTTTATATGTTTTTAAAAGTACAGAAGGTAACTCTATAGTTGGATTTGACTGTATCTCCATTAGGCTTCTAGACTTAACATGTTAAATCTACATTCCGAATTTTAACAATCTGTATATCTTTCTCTTGTGGTTATCCTTTTAATTTACGTTCAAACAGCCGGGCAAACTGACCTCCTAAGAATAAATTTTGCTCAATATTTGCGAGAAGTCTGAAAATTTGACATGAAGACCATATACTAATTTCAACTGTCTAGCACAAAGCATTTTTCAGTTATCTTTGTCACAGACAGACAGAAGGACATTTTCTCAAAATGCGTTTTTCGAACTCAGAGCGGTCTAAAATATGGATATTCTTCAAAATCTGTTCTAATTTTTCGATGATTGCTCTACTTTCTCGATACTGTATCAAAGGGAAAGAAAAGCTGCAATGAACTAAATAAAGGAAAATTGGCAAATGGTGTTATCACCAAAATTATACATCAAGAAATTTTTTTCGAAATCCGTCAATGAGTCGATTCTGCTGATTACTTATTTATTATATGAATGCCAAAAATAAAACACACCAAAAGCTAGATAAATAAATTTTGATAAGAGATTTGTACGTCAAAACTGGAAATCAACATCAGATTTTTTCTATAACTAGATAAGCGGAAATTAGTCTGTTTTGCAATATATACACGATTCTTTCTTCTGTGCAATAAATTCAAATACAAATCTCACGATGTTGTACATTAAAAAAAAGCAGTGGTAAGAATATAAGATAATGGTGAGAACAATATTCTCACTGAATCCAGGATAATTCGCAAAAACAACTTTGTCAGATGCCAAGATTTATACGAAAATTTGTCGCTGTTCGCATTTTTAAATGGAACATTTTTTTAGTCAAGAAGCTGACATTTTTATGAAAAAAAATGAGTTAAGCATTAGCCTGTGGGTATTAAAAGAAACATTTAAATAGTGGATTTGAATTGAATAAATGAAATGCGATTCAAGTAGCAGAGAACGTGAGCAAAATATTTGGAATCGTAAATACTTTTAGAAAAAAAGCTCTATAGACTTTTTAATACTTTTTTCTATTACTTGTAGCAAACCAATTGAAAGCCACTTTCATGCAGGTTGGAAGCTGGCTTCAAAGTACAATACCATTAAATGAAAGAATTCAAAAGTTGTCATAAATGAATGGTGGTCATAAACTTCATAACTCCTGCTCTTCAGTTTTTATCTATGCGAATAAGGTAGAAAATTCGTCATTGTCCACATTTTAAAGGGCAGCGAACTTTTCTTTATTCATGACGCTTTCAAAACATAAGATGAATCAGAAATATACCGATGTGTAATAAAAAAAACTATTTTGACTAGAAACTTAAACTCAGTAAATAATTTTCTGCAAATCAAGTATTCAAAAGATAAAGTGGGCAAAATATTTGGAATTGTAAATGCTTTTAGAAAAACGATTCTATAGAGCTTTTAAATTAAAAATTTTTTTTAATATACTTTTACTTTTAGCACCAATTGAAAGACACTTTCATGCAAGTTGGATGCTGTCTTTAAAGTACAATACCATCAAATGAAAGAATTACAAAGGTGTCATAAATTAATGGACATAAACTTCCAAACTCCTGCTTTTAAGACCATGTTTATGCGAGTAAGATATATTAGAAAATTCACCATTATCTGCATTTTAAAGCGTAACTAACTTTTTTATTCAATAGCTTTTCATAATAAAAGATGTATCAAAAATGTAAGGCGAGTAGTTAAAAAAGAATTAGACAAGGGATTTGAACTTAGTAAATGATTTTATGCCAATCAAGTACTATTCAAAAGTGAACGTGGACAAAATATTTGGAATTATAAATGCCTTTAAAAAGACATTTCTGTAGGACTTAAAATATTTCAATTCCTTTCTTGAAGAAGAAGGCAGGAACTATTTTCATGCCGGTTTGAAGTTTGCTTTGATGTATAATACCATCAAAATAAGAGAATTAAAGAGTTGGCGTAGATTAATTGACATAAACTTCAGAAATCTTGCTTTACAGTTCATGCTTGTCTCCTGAAATATTTATCAATGTCAAGCAGCAATAAGTTCTAGCGAGTTTATCCATGCTAAACATGGCAACTTTGTTTAATTTTGGCGACTTATCAATTGCTGAAATCTTTTGTCCAGGAAGCTTGGTTGTCATAATGGAATTATTGATAATTCTATGTTACGAATTCTAATGGGCGTATGGTCTTTGGTTGTCATTCATGTGAGGACAAAAGTTTCCAGTTCTGGAACGTGACAAAACAGCTTAAAATATAATTTAAGTAGGCACTGTCGCGTTGTCTGGTTTTGTTTGGAATAATTTAAAATGTGAAATCTTATCCAACTTTAAACGAGCAATTCTTGTATACATATAGAAATTTATTTATTTCGTGTACCTCGGAAACAGCTCCAAAGATTTTGATAAAATTTTACATTGAGGTAAGTTTTTTTTTAAAGTTTATTTATATAGATTTTTTTCTGAAAAAGCGAGATTTTACACACAAAAAAATGCAATCAATTATCAGAATAAGTATATTCAACTTCCAATTTAAGGTAAAGTACCACTATGCAATATAGTTGTCAGAACAATAACTACCAATTTAAGGTAAAGTACCACTATGCAATATAGTTGTCAGAACAATATGAGCAACGCTTGTATTACGAATGTTTGGTTTTAGTGGCATTTTTCACATTGTTTTTCATAAATGTGTATTTATATTTAATATTCTTGCTTTTTAAGTTTGTATGTGAAGGTGTCTTTCCTGATTAAAAATACTCGATTTTACAATTTTTTTTTTTATAATTTTAAGAGTTTTTTTCTATCTACTCTCATTCTGACAATGTTATTTAGTGTTATCTCGGACCCGATTTCACCATGGTAAAACTGAGTGCGATTTAAAAAATATAAGTAATGATAAATAAACTGTAAAATAAATACTGTAATATAGCAGATTGGTTCGAATAACATGTTAAACTAGTGCATTCATGATTTATTTTATTTACATGACCAGTTCGTATTTAGATGAGATTGAAAAATATTCATATTTAATCAGTTGGTGATTCGTATAGAAAACCCTGCTTAGCAAAGCTCGTTAATCCAGATATTTTATGTAAAATGAGATTATGGTAATAATTCCGGTATTTCAAATTTTAATATACACAAGGTTATTATAAGCTTACATAAAAAATTCTGAAAGTTATAATAAAACTTTAAGAAGGTTTTCAAAATTTTAATCATTAAAATTTTGAAATACCGGAATTATTACAAATTAAACATCAAATAGCTTTTTCTTTTAAAAATTTAATTAAAAAAATTAGAAACAATTTTAGGAATTGTAGATTCGATTCTTTCTATGCTTGATAATAGATACAATGACTAGAGGGAGTAGTCTACACTAAATTTTCTCACGTATTTTCTAACAAATATACATCTGTATTATTAATTGCATATTATTAATTTTTTACACCTCATGAATTAATTTTCATATTGTTCACATTTTCTATAAATGAGAATTTGAATTTCGATTTTTTGTATATATTTACGAAAAAGCAAATGAAGACAACTTATTTGTTAGAAAAGTTTCATTCTTGCCAATTTTTTTAAAATTTTTCTGATGGAAGTTGATGATTAACATTAAAAAAAATATTTCAGCTGATTAATAGAGCAAGATTTTCATTCACCTTTTACTTAATATTCAAAGGATAATTTGAATAAATTTTACGAGGATCATGTATTCAAAATAAAAAGCTCGAACAGATGATAAAAACCCGGTTTTCTGTAATTAAATAACTCGGCATCTCTTAATAGAAACAAAATTTATGACTTATTGTGTTTTTGGGCAGCTATCTAAATATGGTTAGCAAGAAATGATGAACCAGGTGGAACCAGACGGTTCCAGCTGGAAAGGAGACAGCGGTGAAAGAAGCATTCTAATAGAAAGATATGTATTCTTTTCATCTCACTGGAAGGCAAAGAAATGAATAAACAGGAAATAGTGGGTGATGCAGGTGTTGATAGAAAAGTGGTTGATGCTGTTATAGGCAAAGGCGAAGAATAATTGAATCGTCTGCGAGAATTTTGAAGATGAGTTAACTGTTTTGGCGTATTCTTTTCATAAGAGACCGGAAGAAATTTGTTATTTATCTCCATATCGAAATAGAAATTTTTAAACAAAATTATATTTCAGCGTCCGTACTTTGATGGATTGAGTACAAAAATATGACCTTCTCCTTTTTAAATTAAAACAATGGCTCTTATTTGTTATAAAAATTGAAGGTTTATTTTTTTTTTCAAAATACGTCATTTTAGACGCTACTCCATTCCTCTATCTTTTAAGTTACAAACGATTTCTGAGAAGTAATAATTGTTTATTTGCTATTCAGTTATAAAGCTAATTTTTGAAATTATCCTTGAATTTGAACCTATTTTCATAAAGGCACTCGATATGGGGGGAACAAACAGTAGTGTGAAGGAGCAACACTGGTCTGGCAATAATTAGGGGAGTATTATCGCGTTAGAAAACAACCTTTTCGTGATTTTTTGCCTTAATTTACACATTTCAATTTCAAAGCTTCATTCAAATTGATCAAATATTTCTCTTTTATTATTCATGGTTTAATCAATTATAACTTCCAAATCTGCATTTTGAATTTTTTTAGCAGTTTATCATATAATGTAGTGGTATCATTGCAACTTGCACTGATATTTTCATTTTTAAGTCGTGTTCAATGGAACATGTTCCCGTAAATGCTGTTTATCTCAATATATCTGTTTATATGCACAATTGTTCTCAAACCTTTCAATTACTTTCCTGATTTATTTTTAGACAAGCAATAATAGCAAAGAAATTTTTTAAAAATAGAAGGAATCATATTTATGGATTTAAGATGTCATTGTTAGATGTATGCACGTTTCACATACCATGAATGTTGCATGACAATATTCCAGAACTTCTTAAACTGAAAGAGAAATTAGTTACTTTTCCTTCTGTGAATTGTGGAAAGAGAAAATAAAAGTGAATTCCAGAAAAAAATAACAATAGGAATTTGATAAAATTCTGTATTTTATAATTCCTTCTATCAGAATTTTTATAAAGTAAAGTTTTCTTTATAAATGAGAATATAAAAACACCGTGATCCAGATGAACGAAAATTAATATGTAGCATTTATTACTTCATATCAAATTTATGAGTTCATCCATTCATGGTTGGCTACCTGTTGATCTGTCTGTTTGTTTCATTGTGAAAAGTATAAAAGAAAAAAATCTGAAAATCTCTTCGTATTTTGACTATCCTGATATTTTTGAAATACAGAGAGAGAAAAATAGATAAAATCAGAGAACAGTGGTCACCTGTCTCGCATACTCTCTAATAAAGGTGTTATACCAGAAAACATTTTACAAGCATTGGCGTAAAAAAATTGTTGAAATATTAACCTTTAGAATTAATATAGTAGTTTTACTAAATCTCTCATGTCATCCTTGGTGTTTAATTTCATGCATATAGTTGATAAAATCAGAAAATCAGATTTGTTTTTTAGACGCATTTTTCCAAGCCGATTGAAACAAGAATTTGACATAAAACTACACTTCGTGAGGCAAAATCGCATACAAAATTTATTATATTTAAATCTCTGCAATTTTTAATTATCTGTTTATGCATTTTAGAAAGTATAGACCAACATACATTCAAAGGCTTGTTAGATTAATTCAAAATTTGGTAGTTGTCTTGCTATAGATGTTAAATCTATAGTTTATCGAATTTCATCATCTTACCCTCTTCTTGTTGTTATCGGGCTAACTCATATTCGAACAGACCGATTTCCTCTTAATTGAGATTATTATTGAGATTTTACTCAATATTTGATAGAAAGTCACAAATTTGGCCTAATTCTTGAAGTAAACAAAATTGGAATTATTTTATAATTTTCCGTGGTTTATTTGATTCCAAAGCAAAGTAATTACACACACATACATGTATAAATATACTTTAGACTAGAACAAAATATCACAAATTGTATCATAATGGTGATTAAAGAATACTGACCACCCAGGTTGGCCCATCAATCACTTTAAGCACAGTTAGAGAAACAAAGACGCTTTTCGGTGCTCAGGTCCTGTTGAGATACTTAGGAAAAATTCAGGGAAAACCCATTTGTTGATCTCAGATTGCACATACGGGAGTTTTCTCACTTCACCCTCAACCTTTTTGGGCGATCTCCTTTTACCTTTCACCTTTCTTGTAGACAGTTTGTGATAGAAAGTTTACAAAAAAATTGGAAACCCACAATTAAAAATAAATTTGAATTTTAAATATAAGCTTCGAAGCATTATTCTATAATTTCCCCAATGTTATCGAAAGTTAAATGTGCATTTTCCCTCATTATATACGAATTAAACAAAAGAGATATGATGCTAATATAAAAAACAGAATGTCGAATAAAAAATTTTAATTTTTAAATTAGCGGTTCAAAACCCTACCATCATTTTTTTTTACAAATCTTTTTCTTGCTATTTCATTATTTATTATCGTTATTGTGAGTCATTTTTTTTTTTCATTTTTTTTTGTCTCGTCAATTATTTACATGCATTTTGTGCTTTATATGAGTATAGAATAAATACTTTTTATCTCTTTTTTCAATTAAAATTATAATAACATTCCTTCTCCTTGCTTGATCTTTTTTTCCCATCTATTTAACGAACTTCTTAAAAATTGCTAAATCAATTATCTGTAACTGTTCTCCGATGCATATGTTTCTAAACTGTAAACAGCATGGATGCTAATTTGTAATTTTCCTTCTTTCTGTAATTTGCGTTTGCAAATTTTCCTTGTTGCCAGGAAAGAAACATTTCCAGAAAGATACAAGGTTGAAATTATATATATATATATCTAAATTGAAATACTAATTTTATCGTTTGTCTTTTTCAGAGACTCAAAGAAAATATTTCAAGCAATATGTTCTCTAAAAATGTATACACTACCTTGTCCCAAATATTTCTAAATATATATGTTGTTGTGACTTTTGACTCTTTATGAAACTGCTAACAGTTATCCACCAACGATTTAAGCCGAGTGAGAGTGTCGTGTTTTTTCAGTAGAGCCACCTAGGGCCAAGAGTACGACATAGCTATTTCATGAGTCATATTTACTCGCATAACCCCTTTTTACAGGATATCAACATTCTCCCACCTCACGGATAAAGAACAGAGGACGAATAACCATGCCTGAACTAGGACGCCCAGATCATAGCAAAGACGCGCTATCCCAATGCCAAGACGCCGGCTCTGAATATACATACTAGATAAGAGTTATAAATCTTTAAATCTGACTCTATTGGAGTTTTCAACTTCAAATTATGTTTTGGTTAAATAAAGCATTACAAACTGCAACGAACTGATAGTACATTTTGAACTACTCAAGTATGTAGCCTAATATCTAAATAGATTTATTACATTTATTACCCAAATTCAACTGGATTTATTACTCTTATTACTTAAATAGATTTGCTATCATTATTTTCAAAATGGAAGTGAATTTACTACCTTTATTACCTAAATGGAATTGGATTTATTGTCTTTATAATTTGAATGGTATTGGATTCATTGCCTTTGATATACTTCCCAATACTGGGTTCATGATATCTAAAGGTTAATTTTAAATGACAAAAAAAAAATCGACAACTACATTTGAATTAAAGTGAATTTTACTGCATTCAATTAAAATACCATGGCATTGCTAGGAAGCTATAAATGACTAACGCTATCAATCCTTTCTATCTCAAAATTTTAAAACAAACTCAATCTAACC
>JAPMOQ010027759.1:1235564-1247032 GCA_026543055.1 Argiope trifasciata | reverse complement strand
AAAAACCAACGTCGGATGGTTTATGTGAATTGCCATTCGACGCTGGTGTACTTCGTACTCAACCGTTTTTTTGTGAATATGACATCTAGATATACCAAGTATCGTGGCTGGTTCGTGAGTGGCAGATAGAACAGGCAAATAGAAGACTTAACAACAAATTTATTGCAGATTCGTTCGAGTTTCTCTGCTCAGTAACCCTTCTTCTCCAAGAGCGAACATTCGAATGACATCACTCTTTTAATTACACTCGCGCTAGTTGCCTAGCGCCATCTATGAACGTTTATTTCTTAGCTCTTCAAAGTCCAATCACTACAAACTTGCGTCATCTATGAACGCTTATTTCCTAACACTTCAAAATCCAATCACTACACCAAGATTGTCCCCTTGAACTCCCAAGTCCCATTGTCTTCGAGACATATTTAAAAAAAGAAAGAAAAAAAAAAGCACTATTTTATTTAACAGGGTAAGTATAAATGATGGCCCTATTTTAAAAAAATCATTTTTTCGAAACTACATGGCATATTACAATAAGTGCAATAAGAGATGCATAAATTTAAAGAGACATACACCAAGTTTTTTTTTCAGTTACAAATGTCCTATGTGTGACTCTCTTATTACACGGCCTTCATTCAATCTAGAATCCAGTTCGTTCGAAACACATTAAAGCATTTTTTTTTGTCTGTTATATTTTACATAACCCACAAAAAGATATCATCGGGGCAACACTGCCAGAATTTAAAAAATACTTTTGCAGCATCCAGAATCTTTGACAGAATGATGTTACAAAATGTTTGGAACAAACTAGATTACAGATTGGATGTATGCCGTGTAACAAGAAAGTCACACATCAAATATTTGTAACTGAAAAAAAATTACTCTTTAAATTCATTTATGTAGATATTTAATTAGCATTCATTACCATTCTACATTTAATTTTATTTTATTGTATTAGATGGCACCAGAGATTCCACTGAATACCACTGATCTAAAGTTTAAGACGCGTGGCGTCAAGTTTGAGATAAAGCGAACTGTGAGCGCAGACGGTGAGAGGGAGGGTCATTTGCTTCGAATAATGATTATTTAGTACGCAACATAGTTTTGTCATGAAACACTTGATTAGGCTTCATCCTTGGTGTCATCTAAAGGTATCTCTATTGTAAATAGCCAGTCCTGTCCTAAATGTTAATGTCTGTTCTTTATTCTTTGCTGTAAATAAATTTAACTTTCTTATTCAAAAGCTTCTTTTCTTCAGTCAGTTACCCTAGACACATATCTAAATGAGGTTAAATGGGCATTTTGTCCAATCCAATTTCTACATGTCTTATTTATTGTATTATATGCAGCAATTTCGAAATTACGATTTTTTTAAAAATTGGGTTCAATATTTGTATTCACCCTGTATTTTAATACTTTCAGAGCTTTATTATCTTTATTATCTACTTTACTTCACAATTATTTACTACCTTTCTTAACTTTTTGCATTCTTTTTAAATGAGGAAGTAAAAACGAGTGTCCAATAACAACCATTGGTTTCATGTGAACTGTCACGACAACAGTGTCCCCATGATCACCCGTAACCCACCATCTTCGAAAGATATTTAAAATACACTACAGTAAAAGCTCTTTACTCGCTGGGTATATGTTCCATAAATATGCCGCGAATACAGAAACCATGAATACGGAATGCTAATTTATATGGGATTATAGGGGATACGTTCTTAAGTGACAAAATAAAAAAATATATAAAAAATCAATTTAATTAAAGTTTTTGAACATTTTGATTAATTATTTTAAGGCCTAGGCAATGGTTTGAAGATTTTTGAATTTTTCTCTTGCTTGCAGTTTTTAAAAGCTCCTTCAATTCAGACTGATACAAAGCAGTCGCATTAAGAATTTGCCTTTAAAAAATAAGACTTCGTTCCATAGACGGATCAAAGTTCATAAAGAAATCGCAAAGCTCATTTGCCATTCTTAAACCTTCACTAAGATTTTTCAGATTAAATGTCACGTTTCCAGTGCTTGTTGAAGCCTCTTCTTCAATGGGCTGTGAATTGAACATTTCCTCCAAGTCGGTTTCAGTCAGATCTTCATCTTGCAATTCAAGCAATTCCTGAATGTCAATTGATTCTATCTGATCAAACCCATCTCGTCCGATTCCATTCGCGATTTCGGCCATGTTTGCAGTTTGCATTTAACAACATACTTTAGGCAAAGTTGTAATAAGATCTATTTTACTTTTTTTTATTAGTCCATTTGACGGCATTTACAATGGATATTGGGTTGGATACTTACTGGAATCCTTTTATTATTATGTATATACTTATTACATCCGCGAATAAAGAAATTTTTAGCCGCGAATATAGGAATTGGGTAGCATTTTTTTAATGCGCGAAAAGTAAAAACGCGAATGAAGAAAGTGCGAATAAGGAGCTTTTACTGTATTTCCCTAATACCTATGATAAGGGGAAATTATAATTTAATCAGCTGAGGTTTATTTGCAATAAGTTTAAAAATCAATTGCATCCACAGTTCAGGCATTTATATCTCCATTATTCATTCAAAATCTGACAATCAATGATATGCTATCAGGTTTACTATTATTTTTTGAATACAATCTGTAAATCACTTGACAAGCAGGTTAATGCTTCGACCCAGATGATCCAAACTTAAAAGAAAGTTGACAGAATGTCCATTGACTACATACTTGGATGAATGATTGATTGGAAACTAAATTTTCTTCTTGATCCTTTTCGGTCACGTTCTTGTATTCTGGAGACTTTGGTTTTATTTCTTGTTTAGCTTATAATGATCCTTAAAAGGACTAAAGTCGTGATTTTTGATGTCTTATTTTTTTATCAACAGATTTTAAAATATTAGATAAAGAAGTATTATTATTATTTAGAATTATTTAGATAAAGAATTTTATATATCTTTCTTCTTTCGCTCAATTTTAATATATTTGTACATATAGTGAATTGTGGTGTAAGTATTTTTTAAAATTGTTGTTTATGGTATTATAATAGTTGAAAACAACATTTTAACTGTAGCAAGTAATTGGATTTCCAGTTAGCTGTTACTGAAATATTATTTAAGCTATTGCATGTTTGGTAAAATATAATAAATATAATGAACTTCATTTCGAATTTATATTCTAACATTTATAATACATTTAATGGTTCTTTGAGAAACATTTAAAATTCATAAGAATGGAGTTAAAGTTGTAAAAAGTTAAGGTTAAAAAATAAAAGTCGTTAAACAGTAAACATAAAATGCGTATTAGAAGAATGCGTCAATTAAAACGGAAAAAAAAACCAGCGAAAAACTCCAAACGATATTCTTACGATTCTTTCTAATTTAAAGTAAGAAACCAAACGATAGATTAGTTGCATCATCTGAAGGTGACGTATCTTCATTGAAATGACGGACATATAATACATTAAATTTTATATATTCTTAATTAACTCTGACCGTAGTTATAAAACTAATTTCAAAATTCTTAAATATAGGCATATTTTTCCAGTTGGGAAAGATTACTTATTTTTTAATCTTTAATCTAGTATTTGTTTTAATCAACATATGGATTGAGGAAAAAAAAGTTATTGTTTAACCTTCTATATGCTCTATTAGGTCTTATTAATCATATTATATAACATATTCTTGCCATACTTCTTCTTGTCAACATATTTTTGTCAATATTCTTTTAAAAAATATTTTCTTCTGCAACTAAAGTTGATTAAAGCTGAAACCTGACCAAATTTGAATTATTTTTTTTATGTCAACGGATGGCTGGCTAACTTCAGTAACACTCCACCATTCGTGGATTGAAACTATATTATAACTATTGAAATTGTATTAATTGGTCTAATGTTTATCCATAAGACGAAGAATTTTAAACTCAGGTATGTAGAACCGAAGGCTGTCTTATCAAATGATTTAGCTGGGCTGAAATCTGAGATCGTCATTTACTGAAGAAATTCTGAAATTTATTATACTTTTCCTCTATTGTTATTGTTATGTGATCATTACTATTACTATTATTAGTAAAATTATACTATGAAATTCGTTATTAATTCAAAAAACAATTATTTAAATATATTAGAATATAATTTATATATAATGTATAATCTTAAATGTTATGAAATATTAAATGAAGTTATGTGCATAATTAATTTAAGGATTAAGTATATTGTTATACATTTTATTAAATAAATGTAAATAATAAAATAAAGTAGAATAATAATTTTTATTGATTTTTTTAGGTTTTATTTTATTGATTTGAAAATTGTCAATTGTTGATTAAAGAACAGATGGCTTTTTTTTAATGTTCTTCGATTATTTCATTAAGTAGATATTTTTGCTAGGTTGAGGACAATCGTATTTCTTGGCCAGATTTCTGTAAATAAAATATTTTATTTTTTCATTTATTATTTCTTATAAGTCTATAGAACATATATTTTGTTTAAAAAAAGGGCATATTTTAATTAGAAAAAGGGTATATTTTGGTTAGAAAGGAATATAAGATATGCATCTGAATGTAAATATTTTCTTAATATGTGAAATTAATCAGTAAAATTTATCAAAAGGAATATTTTCATACTACTTAAAAATTTTCAGAAAACTTGAAATTTTTTTTTTACATTCTAGTTTTTTTAATTACGAAATTGTGGCTCTTAAACTGAAATATACAAGATAAGTACAAAATACTAGTTAAGAATTTTACATAAATTATTTTTAAAGAAACAATATTAAGGAAAGAATTATTTTTTTTTAAAATTTACAACCACAATAAATTATAACTTTAAACTTATTTATTGCGAAACGAATGTTTAGTACTTAAAGTACTATAAATCAAAGAGGAAATTATGTTGGCTTCTGCCAATAAATTCAAAAGAAACTGATACCCACACGACAACCTATATTTTAATGCATAAAAAAGTAAAACAAATGTCAATCGAGTTATTAATTTCAATAATATTTCATTTTAAATTGACGGTATTGACCTTTGTATGTATGTCTTAAGCATACTTGATGAGTAATTTTGATCCATGTACCGTTGTCTGATTTCTAATTTAAATTCCGCCTTTAGTTTTCTTAATACTTTATTCGAATTTAATTACTTTTATTTTTACTTGAAACACATTCGTGATATCAAACTTATTTATTATTTTTTGACACGTATTCGTAATTGAGTAAGCTGGTTTTCGTTTTTTAAAGATTAATTTTGAGATACTGATAATCAGCAATGACACATTTATAACCGCAGATGTCTGGAATTGATATATGGAACACTATTTTTCATTAAATGTTAACACGCAATAAAGAAATAATTATTCCAGAACATGACCTTAAGAAATATAACTTAATTCCGATTTATTCTAGACGAATATTCTTATTACGGAAAGAAAAATGGAAAAGATTCTGACACCAAATGATGAAAATGTAACGAAATTTTCGAATGAAAATAAATCGTTTGGTATTTATTACGTGAAATGAATTGCTAACATTTTAAAAATGAATTAATCGGCGAAAAATAAAATTCAATAAATAAATAGAAAAATACTGAGCGCGTAGGATGTGTGTTTTTGAAAAGTTATTTTTTAAAAAACATCTTTAAGTTTATCTTTAAAGATGTTTCTGTGACCTATTTTTTGGCTAAAAAGCAATTTGCATGGCATTATATTTGGTATAGCATTGGATATAAATAATATATCTCATTTGCACACAAAGCAGACTACGATGTTCGTCGATGTTTTACAAGTGAAAACAAAAGTCAATTTATTAAAATCTGACACAAAATTAAATCAACCGATAACTCTGCCTAGTTTCGAAGATGTTGACCCAGACTATAATTCTCAGTAATTTAATCTGATAAATAACAGGTTTTAACAGAAGTAATAGAAAAATTTATTCAATGACTTTGATCGTGTTTGGTTTTCTAACTTTTTATTTTAATAATGAACTATGCTTTATGAATTGAATACTGCTCAGATTATATAAGCCTAGTTGATTGATTTGAATTTTATTGTAAAGAGTTTTAAAAAAGAAAACTTTATTTTTTAGAATTACCACACAAGGTCAACTTCCAGGTGTAGAATTAATTATTACTTATTTCACATACAAATTTAGGTAACAAACGAATGAGCGTTTATAATATGTTTTCTATATTTTATTTGATTTAAGTAATATTTTAATTTTATCTTCAAATAAAATATTTTTGAAAGAATATTTCTTCAGATTCTGAAGTAAAAGCTTTATTCTGTAAGTTTCTTGATACCGAATTAAGTCGCGTTTCTGTTGCCCTTCGAGATTTTTTTTTAAAAAATTTAATACAAAACATAAAAATCAAATAGAAAATAATGGAATGATTTTTTAAATTAAAATTCAAGGTTCTTTTACTGAACTTAATATATTAAAAATTGATAAAATTTGCTAACAGATTACAATTCTCAATATGCATATTACATGACTTTATACTGTAAGTTTCTGTTGACGTTTACAAAAAATAAAATCTTTATAAAACACAGAAACAAAATTCTAATTCTTTCCGCCATACTATGAAGCTAAACACATTGCGTAAGCGTATAGAAACTGAAGGATGAACATGTTTGAGAGTTTTGACGTAAAATTTTAGAGAATCGATTTATTACAATCAGAATCTACTGCCAATCAATCAGAATCTAATGTTAGCAGCATTGTAGACTCTGATTATAGAATTTTTTTTTTCAGTTAATTTTAGCATTTTTCACCGAATGCGAACTTTTAGAAGGACTTCACTCTTTCTAACCAACGATTTTAAAGAAATAAAAACTCCAGATGAAAATACTATTTTTAATATTAAAAAAATTAAAACAAAGACTTATTTCAGTTATTTGATGTAAAATATTTTTAAAATAAGAAAAAAAATCGTATTATTTGTATATTAATTAAATTGGCTAACATATTTATTGTAACATTATTAATAAAACATTTTTGCCGTTTTGAATAAAAAGAAAAATAATTTATGTAAGTAACCATTATTATATATGGAAGTTTATAAATTAAAAATATATATTTATTATTCTTTTATTTTTACAATAATTTATATGGGTGACTACATACAATACTTATTCATTTCAAAATTAGAATGAAATATTAAACAACTTGTTTAATGACACATAAAATTTTCTTGTTCATTATAAATTTTAAGAAAAACAAAAACAGATGTTATGAAAGTTCAAATTTACTACATTGTACAGTTCCTTATCTTTAAAAATAGCAGTGTCAGCTACTGAATAACAAGTTTTTATTCGTGGACATTTTTATTTTCACTTATTTAATATTTTTTGTTGATTCATGTAGTTGCCAGCTGAATGAAAAACTTTAAACAAAATGTAAAACTATATGATTAAGCGCAGTGTCTACTTTTTAAAGTGGTTTAAAATACATTTTTCAATGCACAAAACAAAAAGTCCGACATTTTTCATTCCCATTTAACCCCAAAGAATTAAGAAAGATTACATTTACCGATAAATTTCCCGATTAATACTAGACTGAGCTTTGAATACTAATATTTCAAGAACTGATATTTCTTTTTCTGTTTATACCCAAGATGATTTAATGTTTGAAAAAGAATAGACGCAATAAATTCAAGTTGTTTTTAAATCCCAGTTTCCATGTAAAATGCAACTTCCAAAATTAAATCCATCGAATACCTACAAAAATAAAAGATAAGGTGTACATATCTCAGAAACACCTCTCGAACTTTATGTAACCCTAAAGCATACACCTTCAAAAAGATCTTATATTAAAATAAAAAATATAAACAATTTTATATCTGCCTACCTTGACAAATGTGTTATTTTAAATCGTAAAACATTGCGATAATGTGTCGAGAATAGGTTCTTTTTTTACATTCTCGCTCGAGAGATAACTACAAAATGGATAACGTGGGCTTGGCAGCTTGAACCCTCCCTTGTAGCAAAGGACTCTTAGGGTGTTTTTCCGCTTTTTTTTGTTTTTTTGGGGCGAAGCAAAGGTGGTGAACTTTCGCCTCAAGATATTGCTTGAGTCTCTTCACTTCACCCAACACCCCACGATGAGGGCTGTTCCCCTAAACTTTGGAACGAGCCCAGAATGTCAAGGCATGACCTCAGCGGATGACGAAGAGCTTGCCATCGACCCTCAGATCTGACAGAATGCTGCTTCAGAGAGTTTTTCAGTGATTGTGATTGTATGTTGCAATGTCATTTCCCTCCCTTCAAAGACCTTGCAGGTCATTCTAAGTGGCGACAACCCTTTGGGTTACAATGATGACTTCGAAAACCTTTAACAATGATATAAAGTTTTAGTAACCTTTAGAACTTAAGAAAATAAATAATAAATAAAATCTGCTAAAAGAGTGATAAGTTGATGTGACCTATGGTTTCAAGCTCTAAAGTAAGTTTGAAGTTTGAAATGTTGGGTTAACCTTACAATTTGAAGTATTTCTGGCATGAATGTTTCCCAACTTAAGGTTTGAACTAAGGAATGTTTTCCAACTAAGGAATTGGGTTCAATAAAATTGTTTTCGTAATGACAAACATCTGCAACAATGTCATTTTCTTCATATCAGAGCTTATGTCAAGTCAAGCCCTCGTAAGTTCAACAACAGTATATAATCTCTGTAATTTGGGTTTTTTTAATGCCAAGGTTCAGATGTAATTCTATAAATAAAGTATTTCAATCTCTGAACTTATTTCATGTATGCTGAAATTTCCAGCATAAAGATTTTTGTAATTATCATTGTTAACTATAAATTGTAAGTCGACCTACAGGTCACGCATTTGACAAACGAGATACGATTATCAAATAGGCAAAGGCATCTTATATAAGAATCCCATAACTTTAAGAATACCAAGCCTCGAATTTCTTTTATTTCTCTTTTTTAAAGTATTTTCAGTTATTTAATTTTGTGTTTTCCTTTGAGCATTAAAGTCTCACATTCTAGTTTCATCAAATTAAAATCAAGCATTGCTTAAATTTTTCAGCTTTATTTTGATAATACTTTGAATTAATTACCATTTGAAAATTTTATATCATTTAATAATTCTAAAATATATGGTGCTCAACAACTTTGAAAAAAAAATCGTTCGATTCTATCTATACTTATAACATGGTGTCTATGTCTGTGACGTGTTTGGATAAATCTACTGCACTTAAACCTTAAAAATTTGACACACAGGAGTATCTATGATAACTGAATGCTCCTCTGAAGTTTCGAACTTTAATATTTATCGTATCTTTTTTATTAATTACTTTGTGGGATGCCTTTTGGGTGATTTTTCTCGCATATCAGCCTCAGCATCATTTTTAATGGTAGTAAAATCAATAAATAAAATAAGAATAAATACATAAAAAGATATATGCAACATCAAAGAGAATAAATAGAAAATGGTTGACATTCTAAAGAAATTTATTTTATATCTCTGACACAATTTGCTGAATTTTTAGAGATTTTTATAAATTAGTTCTTTTTCTCGGAAAATTTTGTAAACAGAAAGTCGAAGTTTTGCACCAAACATTCTAATTTTGTTATCATTTACGAATTTCTTTTTCTGAAATAACTATTCGTGTATTTCTGTTTAACTTAAAGGAAAAAAAAATACACCTTTCTATTGAATTTTTAAATTTTTATTTTCTTTGTAAGATTAAAGATTTTTTTTCTGTTGTTGCTGATCAGCAGGATAAACGCAGATTCTTGGGATAAGATTTACTTCTTTACTGATTTGGCAAAGAGCCAAATGAGTAACAAGAAGTCATAAAAATCATTTCAGTATATATTATTTAAATTCTAATGCCGTCGTTTGCGCGTAACTTTTAAATTTCATTGTCTCTCTCTAGCGCGGCATTTTCATTAATTTATTTCTATTTGTGTAATTTCATTATTTAAATTCTATGATAGTCGTTAAGAATTTATAAACACGCTAAATTATTATTATCTTCATTTACGTAACTCTGTTTTATATCATTGTGGTTTTAATTTCGTTTGACATTCATTGAAATGAATTGTGTAATTCTGCTAGTAATTTATTGTATTTTAATTTAAATTTCACTAATTTTTTATTAGACAATTTTTTTTTTAATTTTTCGTTTTTTTTAACTATTTTATTTAAATATACTTTAAAAAATTATGGATTCTCGGCAATTCACCTTAGCAACTGTGCTAATTCCTATTAGAAATATACTGAAGACTCATTCTTATAAAATTTATCAGCAGTTAAAAGTTTTGCTTTTGATTATCGAAATTTGCTAGTTAAAACTACTTACAAAAAGATTAAATCAAAAGCTTTAAAAAGTCTGTTTGGTTTTGAAAGTGGAGAAAAGACAAATCGCCCCAAGACTTGCATTGTCTGAGTGACAGCTAAACAGCTATATTTGTTTGTTTCCAAAGAAGAAAACATTATTTTAAATACTTGCGAATATTAATATTTTGATATTGAACATAATTTCAAGCAAAATATATAAACTCAAAACATGCTTATGCACACATACTGGTCTTTTAAATATCCATAAACGACCACTTTTTGACGATTCTATCTCATTAAGGGGTGCGACGCTGAAAGATGTGTTCATTCCGGGAATTCATTTTATTATTAAATGCAAACATCTTCTTCCCTCTTTCCATTCACCTCTGTTTTATCGAATTAAACCCATTCTAACGCATGCGCAAAATTGCGGAGGGTTTCAGACTCTATTTGCAAGCAATACGAAAGTGATTATTTGTAATAATAATAATGTGTTTCTTTTGACTAGACTTCTCCACCTAGAGCAACCATCTTCGCACAAATACAATTTGAAGGAAAGGGTGTGTATACATTTTGATGCGATTTTTTTAAAATTTTAATTAAGTAAAAAAATTTCTGTGTTTTTTCACAAGAGCTTCCGAATCGGTCACCTCTAAAATTAACTTATTAATTAACTTATCAATCATTAATCGCTGCAAACCAACCGATTGTCAAAGTTGATAATTAAGACATAAGAATTATGTATGGTAATTTTCATTTATATCATTTGCGTTATTGAGCCATCGTTCGTTCTGCACGATGATAAATCAGTTGGTTGTAATTGATTAATTTCGGGTGATAAAAAGTTTTTGCAAAATAAAAATTTTCAAACCAGTTTTTGCAACATGAAAACTATCGAAATCAGTCTGATGGGATGGAGCAATTATCTCTAACATCAATCTTTGATGATTTATTTACATTGATTCAACCGTTTTATGATTATCTTTAAATATTTAAAATGACGCATTAATTAATTTTTGGGAGGAGTCAAAGGTTTACAAAACATCCTTGTTGCTTTTGAAGTGCGTTTGAATTTTTCTGTATAGCTAAAATCATGTGGAAATAGTTAAGAAGTGAGTAAAACGAGTAAGATTAAGAAAGGGAAACAAAGGGAGGGGGGAAATCAGATCTTCAAGATGGTTTGAAAAAAATTATTTCTAAGAATTT